>WEIV01003144.1:91888-105125 GCA_013390005.1 Calyptomena viridis
CCCTTCCCCTTCCCTTTCCCTTTCCCTTTCCCTTTCCTTGCATTTTTTTTTCTAAGTACCTTTCTCAGAAGAGATTATATGAAGGAAAAAAATACAAATTCATTGAAGAACAAGGTATTTAGAAAAGGAAAATATTGAGTTCGGTCTACTAGCAAGGCAGGAAGTAAACTTTTGGTCTAAGGTACCCAGGAAATCCTCTTTGTCAGCATCCACTGATTCTCAGACATCTGAAATACAGACATTTTATACAAAGAAACAGAAAATGAGAATATTCTGACAGGATGAGGAAACAGACTTGTCGTGAAAAACCACATTAGAATGAGCTGGATCACACCCAAAATGCCAATTTGTTTTCAGGAGAGGAAGTTTCTTGAGATATTTCATATTTTACCTACTATTAGTCAATTGTGTCTACATTTTTATATCACAAATGAGGCCATTTGCTTGTATTTGCTCCCTCAGTTACAGAAAATATCTCTGTTTTATTAGTCTGCCATGGAAAGCCATTAGAGGCATAGGTTTATCCTAAGTGAAGCACCTTTCCTACAGTGAGATGCCAGATTGATTTACATGCTCTTGCAACACATGCCTCATGGCAAAATACAGACACATCTAATCTGAAACCTGAGAGTTATTTAACAGTGTGCATTAATGCTAAACTATACTCCAATCCTTGAAGATAAGAATATTTTATCCAAATCCATTATCAGGATTTTTGGGCAGCATTAACACACGCCTACCACGTTTTATAGCACATGCTTACACCCTCAAAACTGAAGGACTACCAGCAGCCTAAAACCTTGTCTTTAAGTGAGCTACTCAACAACAAACTCCTCTGGACATACTGAGCTGCACCAATTACTTTTTGCTGCTTTAATGCAGATCTGATATGTTCTGTAGGTTTTTATCAGTCTGGTTTCCTAGTGAAGGAAGACATTTTCCTGGGTGCTTCAATACAGCAAGACTCAATGCTAACAGACTGATGGCCTGAGAAAAATTACATGTCTCCTGATGCAACAACTTACATACTGAAAGACTAAATATCAGAGCTCTGACCTCTGTTTCGTCTTGTCCCCTCCCTAGCCTTGGCCCATGGTTTCCCTGACTCACAACTCACAGAATATTCCCAGTTGGAAAGGATCCACAAGAGTCATTAAGTCCAACTCTTAAGTGAGCAGACCATATATGGGATTGAACCCATGACCTTCATGATTTTAGCACCAAGTTTTAACCAACTGAGCTAATCTGTGGTGTTCAGATGGGAGAGGAGTTAGCAGTGCCTTCACTAATGCTTCTCTGCAAAAAAAAAAAAAATCACTGTAAGCCTTATCTGGCTCTTATTGGGTTATCTAAGCATAGGAGCAAATTGTATCACTAGACTGGGAATCTAACTATCAAATCTTGAGAAAAACCTATTGTAACTTTACTGATAATGTTATAATATATAATGTCATAATTCCTTCTTGGTTATTTCATCAAAAGGAGTTCTAAAAATCTGCTGCTGTCCCTCTTTTAGTGCCTACACGTATGTAAAAAACCCCCCAAACCCCAAAGCTTGAGTTGAGAAACCAAATGCTTTCACCTGCACTAAAAGCCAGTTCTTCTGCATCTGCAAAATAAAATGTGGGTGCATTTGAGAGTATTTGTACTGCTGACTGTTTAACTGGCATCTTCAAATAAATCGTTCATGATCTAAGTACTCAGGTGTAAAGTTTACACAATTGAATTCTAAGTGGAAGAGGGAAGCAAAGCTTGACACCTGCTATATCATGGCTGCAAAAATATCTCACTTTGAACCTGAAGTCCTGTCTGCGCTAGAAACAATAGGTGCTTATCTGTCAGGATGCCAACTCTGGAGTCACTCAAACACACATGGCAATATCCTGTAGCCTCAGACATCTGCATGTTTTGCAAAACAAAACAAAAGCTGTGTCTTGGACTTACATGGCTTTATAAATTGTTACAGAGGGACTTGATCACCACCCAACAACTTTCAATATTAAGGAAAATTATTATTACCAGAGAGCTTTCAGTAAAAGAATTATAATGGATGGAGATGAACAGAGTGCTTACGTAAGTGCTTAAATTAAGACAGGTAGCCCATTCTCTTCTGCAGGACCATGATGAACTGCTCTTTTTAACTCATTCCTATGTAGCCATCAGTGTAAAGCACTTTTAACCAAACCTCGCAAAACACTTTCCCATAGCAAGTGACAGACCTGGCAAACTTGTGTGAGGAAAAGTCATTGACTGTTATGAAGGAATTCATGGCAGATGGGAGAAAATCTATGGTTTCAGCTCTGAATGCCACAGAGCACTGCTCCTGTTGAGGCAGCGAGAGCAGGACAAGCCAAGACTCAGACTTTGCAGGAGTCTGAACTACCTTCTACTTCCGTTGGCTGGGTAACTAAATGTCAGATTACTGGGGCAGCAAACACTGAATTCTTACTGCTGATATTCTGAACGTCCTCTGGAAAAATAAGTGAAAATCTCCAGGGCTGTTAATTTGGCATCTTTCATGAGCACTAAATTCACAAAAAAAAATTAAGAAGGGAAGAGTCACCAAGCCAGTTTTAGTGGAATGATACAAGTTATACTTAGTTGTGATAAACTACTAAAAGTGTGGAGTGTCTCTATTTTCAAAGCAATTGAAAAGGTACTGTTTAAATGCAGCACTAAGCATAACTAATATGTTCTGGTAGCATCTTCAGGCTGCCAAATGCATTTTAAAAAGAACCTCATTTACAATGCAACCTTATAGCAACACTTACCAGTGTTATCTAATTGGACAGTTAAATCAGAGGCGTGCTGTCTCTCTTTTAAGCAAGACTAGTGCAAGAAAAGAATATTTCTGTTGCACCACAATAACAAAGCTGTAGGTGACAACTGCATTTTCCTATCAGTTTCAGCCTTAATAGGTCAGTACAATCACCATCACACTAAACTTCAACTTGCAGTATCAAAAAATTAGAACAGACAAGCACCACTTAAAGGCAGTTGGTACAATTTACCTTGACTTAATAGGGTCTTTTTGTGGGAGGACGGCTAGGGGTATAAACAGGCATACAGATATGTTCACACCTTTCTTTGATGCTTTATAATATTGGATGCTTCCACTATATTTGTCATAGTGATATTTATCTTGTGCACCTTTTTTGAATGTAAGTCTTCATTCTATTAAAAATTAGCAGATTTTCTTTTTAATGTTCATCAGGTTCAGATGCAGGCAATAACAAAGGTTTTTTTTCAGTTTTTTCATGGCTGTTTGCTGTCAACTCTATTTCACCTGCAGACATATTTTGGAGCTGACCTATTGTGTATTGCTTCTGCTGTGCTCCCCACAGCAAGAACAACAGAGCTCTACTGGTTGTGCAGCAGTCCCCGAGTTCCCTCTTTACTAGACAAAAGTAGCTATTTAAGGCAACTTAGACAAATCAGCAACAAATGCCCTGTTGTTTGAGTACATCATATTTTCCAGTAATTAATGTGTCCTTGTTAAAGGAGGCATCCACTTCTCAGGGTCCCTGGGGAAAATGATATGACACAGAGGAAGGTATCACCAGGATCTTCATCATCTAGATAGTTTTGAGGGCCACTGGCTGGAAAATCGCATTGAGTCTGGCTGAGCCTAAAACTCTGGCATGTAATCGTTTCTGGGTTGTAAGTATTCTCCTTAATTTGATAGAGGAAGTCACAAATTGTTAGAACACA
Organism: Calyptomena viridis; assembly: GCA_013390005.1. NCBI lineage: Eukaryota > Metazoa > Chordata > Aves > Passeriformes > Eurylaimidae > Calyptomena > Calyptomena viridis. Next base: position 95,600 of record WEIV01003144.1, read on the forward strand.
AGTAGCTGGAACTGGCTCTGCATATTTCTAGCAAAGTGGCACCCATGTTACAGACAATTATATTAAATATACCAAGTCAACATTTCTGAATTGATACATTTTCAAACAGGAAACAAAAATATACCCCAAATGTATAAAATGTGCCTATTATCTCTCATTATTTTGTCCCATTTGTTTTCCTCAGAAAATGATCTCTCTGTAAACATGGGTTTCCATGTATAATAGTTGTCGCTGGAACAAATAAGAGTAGAAATTTCACTAAGTGCAATTTTCACACTCCTTTGCACGGGAGTAACTGATTACACAATCTGCATGACAATATAGGAACTCAGAGCTTCTGCAAGGCAATTAAATAGGCAGGTACTGTGTCCCAAGTGCACTGTCTGAGATAATTAATATAATATTCAGAAAGTGTAATTTTGCCTCCTAAAGTGCAAGCTCGTTTGATTCATCTATCACTGAGAGAGGAGAAAAAAACCACTCCTGTTCATAATAGGAATATTGTGGCATGAGACTTGGTATCTTGTCCAACATAAGCAAGGCAATAAATCAAAGAACACAGCAGCCAAATTTTTAAAGAAGAAATGTTTTCAGCTGAAAGAGAACTGTCCTTGACTTTCTTCATCTGGATGTAAAACTATGATTCAACAGCAAATACGAATAAAAAATTAAAATGTACATATAAAATAACTGTAGTTCTATCCTCAGAAATCAAAACAGGGGAAAATGAGAAATCTCTCCCTGTGAGATGCTGCAATTGATAATGCTGTTTCAGAATAGAAGGAGATGTTGTCAGCTCATAATTTAGACAACACAAAAATTAACCAGAACAGCTTCTTTTGATGTCTGCTATTTGTGCATGTGTACTTCTGCGTGCATGTGGATGAGGATGCATGTGCAGCTTTCAGTTCTTTCAGTTCTTTGCTACCTTTTATGCTCCTTTTTTTTTTTTTTGTTTGCCTGGAAGATGAACATAAACAAGGGAAGGCTGACTAGTGTACCTCAACGCTGAAAGTTTCTGTCCAGGGGGAACTGCCTTTGCCCACACAGCACACCATTAAAAATGGTGAGGCTCCACATGGGAGCACAGGGCTTCCCACATGCAGCAGCCCACAGGATCAGGGGAATTAATGACGCAAAGTGTTGTCTAAAGCAGGCACTTCACTAAAGAGTAAAAACAATATACATCTAAAAACTTAGGGAGCTCCTTGTAAATGGAAAACAAAAAACAATAGTTTCTCTTTGTCCTGTTCTCCCACGAACATTCAATATGAGAAAATCCCTTTTATTTGTTTGCCTGATCTCCAGCTGGTTATTCTTGAAGAGCTGTCAGTTTTCCCCTTTTCCCATGGCTACAACAATTCCTGTCTGGTGTGCACAAGGCAGAAGGGAAATATTTTTACTTTCAGAACTGTATTCTTGTCCCTGTTAGAAATTTGCAACTGAGGAATTGTGCAGAAAAAAGGTAAATCCAGGTCATCCTCACTCCAGCAATCCCCAGCAGCTGCTATAGCCCCTGGAAGTGACAGTAGTCAGCCTTGAAATTTCTACAGCTATGTAATATGGCTGGATGCAATACCATTGAGTATACAGTTGGTATCATACAAATTAATACAGTGTAAATTCTGCTACTTTGCTGCTCACCCCAGTGAGCTCTTTCTTTCCCTTTCAAAGAGTAGCTGTGCTGATCAATAACTAGAAAATCTATTAGAACCAGAGAAAATTGTTTGTCTTGTGAAAACGGGTTCTCTCCTGTAAACATTTGCTTTTAAATAGCATGGACTGCAGCTGCATTCTAGATTGAGCAAGCCAGCAGAAATTGCTCACTCTAGTTTGACTTGAAAGGAGCAGTCACTTCTGCTTCTATCAATCAGCCTCAAACGTGACCCCTCTCCCACCCAACTTACAGCCAACACCAAGGGACTGCAGGATCAGGATCATTAAGCAGTGCTGAATGGACAAGTCCTAAAGCGAAGCAGAGGAATGGTCAATTGTAGGTGGAATGCAGCAGATTTATATCCACTAGGTGAAAGAAAAATGATTCCTAAGTGGGCTGGAGCAGATGTGAAACTGGCCTGCCATAAGCAAGGATGAAGCATGGGAATCTCAGGGAAGAGCCTTTTTGCTTTCCAGCTCTAAAAGCAATTACCATAGATAAGAGCAAGTTCCTGGCAGGGCAGGCAAACTGACAGGACTCAATTCTTAAACAGCAATCTGATCCCAGGGGAGCTTCTGAGTCACTTACAGACCTACCACTACAGCACTGCTACTGACTGAAAATATGACAGAGTAGGAGTGGGAGAGAATGTCCCTTCAAATAAACTGATGTTGCCCAGAAAGGGAGGCATTAAAGAGAGGATCCCACATGGAAATTACTGTCCTTGATGCAGGTGTTAGGGGAAAGCATTATAATCAGCGCTGGTAACAGCGAGCTGCAGTTCTACAAATCAGAAAGTAAAACTCTCAGGCATTTAAATTTTTAATTTAATCCCCTTTTAGTGTACTAAATTTGATTGTTATCAGTGTTCATAACAATTGTTCTATAATCTCCTAAGCTTGATTCTGTAAGGCCTAAAGCTGTAAGCACAAACTAATATAATTTTCTTAATAAAATATTAAATAATAATAGATTACATTGTATGGGAAGGCAAGTCTTCAGTCTAGTGGTAGGCACTGGTTTATTAAAAAAAAAATCAGAGAAAAGATCAAGGTTAAATTGAGGAGTTAGAGGAGGACTAGAGAAAATGCAATATCTTTCATTTATCTAAAAGAAAGTTTTGAACCATGTGTCTCATGAGCCATGACAGAGAGCAAAAACTGAGAAAACAGAGCAGAGCAAGAAGCTGGACACTGAAGCATGGAAAGATGTATGCTTATTATTACTTAGAGAGACAGGTGAAAGCAACGGGTAAGTGAACAAGTGAGAATAAAAGATCTAGAAGATGAAGTTAAAGCTGAAGTGGTAGCAGATGGCCATGCTGCAAGACGGGAAAATAAAGAAACTCTACTTGTGAAAAAATATATACCAATAATATAAGTTTACAAAAAGAAGCCATCACAAATAAAACTCTTAGTAGTGGATGGCTGGAGACAGAACTATCCAAGTTTTACTCAATAGGGAAATGGTTAAAGGCATTGTGTGACAACTCCTTTCTTGTCTGTGCAGTTCCTTGGATCAGGCTAGCTTAGTGCAAAGTACAGGCAAGCTAAGACATGCATGGGTGCATCGTGATCACCAGGGCTAACCCAGCTAGCACTAATAAGTACAAATACTTGAGCTTTGCTTGATCTAGCATTAACCAATTTCAGATCCATCTGTTCCACTTTGGATTGCAGCCTGGATGTTTCATGTTAACTTCATATGCTTCTAAATTGCCATCAGTTGTATCTTCTATTAAATAATGTTCATAACTCAATAACCATCTGGACAGAACAAGGGCACCGTTCCCACTGATTTGAAGAATATTTAGAGAATGTGGCATAGAAGACCCGATCCCACACCCCTAACTCACTCCTAGGTTTAAAGAACACTTACTTACATCACCTTTCTGTGCCCAAATTAGCAGAGAAACCCATTTAAACTAAATAGAAATGTGCTTTAAGCAAATAAACTAAAGGCTTGTAAGCCAAATTTTATCTTTTGTTAAATATAAGCAATATCATGACCTTCAGAGCCCTTTTCCCAAGCAATGGAAATTTGAGGCTATAAAAGACAAATCTTTTTTGCAATAAAGAAATGGGAGGTAGGGAACAGATTTAAGGAGATAGGATTTGATCCAGTGAGTTAGTGGGAAAACAAAACAGTGTAGCCTCCCTTTACAGTTTACTTTAAGCCTGTAGAGCCATCTCCATTTCAATTCCCTTCATTAAGGAGTTTTCTCATTCTCAGTTTCTCTCATTAAAGACATAAAGTTTAAAAGGTGTCAACTAACTGGAAGAAATTGTGTTTGTACAGTGAATTGAAATCTAGCAGCCTCAGGTTTTGCCCTCAATTACATCCACACGAACATATTTGTAACTTTAGTACTAATTGCAAGTATAGATGGTATCAAAGCCATTCATTTGTAGCTCTTGGGATTTATCAAAAGAATGAAGGTAAAATGGCAGGCTGAAATGACAACTCTTGGTTTACTCATGTGTGTTAGCACTGATCACAGGCAGAAATAAGCCTGAATTTTGTTCTGCTGAATGAAGTCCTCCTAGCACTGAGCTAGAAACAAAGCAGTTGTTTCCCAATTTCCTCCACATAGTACTACAAAATGTTGTTGAAATCAATAACAATGAGTGAAACAGTAAAATTCAGTCTATTTTTTAGTTGCTGTTGTATCTGTAAAAAAAAATATTCATTGAAAAGAGACAGAAACATTTATTTGGGAATTTTTTACTGTTGACCAGCAGCCCGTTATGAATTATGCAAATTGTCCCACCATCCCATCTTCCACTCTGGCAGTGAACCACTCCTCTCCTTCTTCTGTTCCTCTACTGTGTAATCATCAACAGTAAGACACCTGCAGTTTAAGATTATGTGTGACTGTTAAACCTGTCATTTTCTAAAAAAAAATCTGTGTAGTCACTTGTCATCTAGATCCAGTAGATTTACGTACATGTCTTTGAAAAAATTCTTCTTAACACTGAAAGTGAACATGCAGTTTTTGCTGAAAATACCTCAGAAGTTTACAGACTCCCAGGAATACGTGTCTGCATACTCATCTCGGGGAAAAAATAAAACCTTTTTCAGATCAAACCAAAGCTTGAAAACACTTACCCTCCTAAAATATTAATCAACAAGATAACAGGAGAGGTACCATCATATAACCCACTTAGAGTTTCTAGCCTAGTCAGACAAAGAAAAATCAGATTAAAGTGCTGAGAGAATTAATTGAATTGCATTCTGAAATAATATTAAAGCTGAATTCTGCAAACTTTCTTAATGATCAGCCTAGCTTGGCTATTTCTAAACACCCTCCGCTAACTCAAGTAATAACTAAGAATGTAGGATTAAGTCTTTAGTCAGAGTAAACATTGTTCTGTCTTTCGCCTCCAGAGACATATTTACTTTTGCTGTTAATGAATAGCTTTGTGCATTTTAATATTACGCATTACTTACTTCTTCCAATTTGTATTTGCTCTTTGGAGCACCTGCAATTTAACTCTCAGACTGGTACCTACGTCTTTAGCACATCAGAATTTTTCAAAAACAGCCACTGTCATTGTTGAATAACACTGTAAATTAAAAAACACCTCTTCCTAAAAAAAAATACATACCTGAAGCCCTTTCCAAATAGTCATGAATGATTTTAAAACCTTACTTTCCACACAATTAATCTCCTGCATGAACAGAAGGAGTCCTGTCGTTCTGTCACTTAAGAGCAACAGGCATATGCCACAGTGACTAGCAAATTATTCTAACACTCCCAGTTCATGGAATCCCCTTGGAAAGAGCAGTGGGAGTCTTTCTATCATGATCAGTAAAGGGTTTCCCTTTAAAATTTTTCATATTTTACCCTTGCTGAATGGATTTTCTATGCAGTGGTTTTTATATTTTGGGGTTCCTATTTATTCATACTGCCAACTTCTAAATTGTGGATTATATTGCATATGTATACAAATAATATTCTCACTTGCCATTTCTCAAGAGTATGTGCAAATGCTTATGTTTGCAATGGCCCTTGCACAAATACTGCTTAAATTATATTTTGCCTCTTTTTCTTTTCCATGCTTATCTTTCTGAAGAAGAAATAGTAGTAATCTGTGGTCTTCAGTCATTAATTTTTACTAAAGCAAACAGGAATTTTCTTGTCTTCGAGTCATATCAGAAGAAAAACAGCATAATATTGAAGAAGTGCTTGTTTGTGTCTGGAATTTTGTCTGATTTTCCAGTTACATTAGAATCACACAACTTCTACATTGGAAAAGACCTCTAAGATCATTGAGTCCAACCATTAACCTAACGCTGCCAAGCCCACCACTAAACCATGTCCCTAAGCACCACATCTGTGTGTCTTTTAAATACCTTCAGGGATGGTGACTCCACAACTTCCCTGAGCATCCCATTTGGCCTAATGAATGCTATAATGTTTCACTGTTACCACAGCACCCTCAAAGGGGGCTTGTTTCAAAGAAGAAAAATATTGCATTTAAGCCAGTGTAAACATTATCAATTGCTCTCTTAGTCAACCTAAAACATGGCATGGTTTTTATATCTCCTGTAACATCTGAGTAACTGAGCCCTATGCAGAACTATCTCCAGGGTCCCAATCCCCAGGGTCTCAGTGTGGTGGCTCAGCTGTTTCCATAGCTACCCAGTTGGCAGTGACTGTGACAGCCTCTCTGCCCTGGGAAATCCCACTTGTTTTGGGGATCTCGGCACCCTCTGGCTATAATCCTTTGTAAGCACTTTCCCCTATGTCACCCTGACCTGGCGTTGCACCTGTTGGCCTGCTCTCTTCTTCATGCACATTTGCAAGAGAAGAAATGCTACTGAAGCTCAGGTACTGCGTATATTTGGTCCTTATTTTGTGTCTACTGTTAAACACTGGACAGAATTTATATTGGTGTTCCAAATGGGAAAAGGAACATTGGCTTCAGTGTCCATTTTGGTCACTTCATGACTGAGGTGGACAAAAGCACAGGTGTGATTTAGCCCTAACCAGACTGTAATTTCTACAAAAGGTACTGACACCAAGCTATGCTTTAGTGCAGAACTGGCAAAAGAAGGCATACCTTTTCTTTTATTTTTTTTAATAGTAAACTACTTCTTGTTTCTGAACTATACAACATGGATATTATAGCTGGTTAACAGTTGTCACTACTATTTGTGTATCTGAGGGGCATCAGGGGGCAAGGATGGCAGGCTTTTTCTCCAATTTCATTAACCATTTAGTGTGATAACCAATTCAGTATTTCTAGAAGGCCTGGTTTTCAGACTCGGGAAAGTGGATACAAATGCCAGATATATCACATAAGGTTGTGTATCCCCTAAATTGTGAATACAGTGTCGTATGTATAGACTCTGTCAGCTGCTGACTTGTTTTCACTGTTCACTATGTATCTGGTCTGAACAAGACAGTCTCATTACTTTATGTTTACAAGCCTCTGTTTTGTAGCAGGTTGAAGTCAAGGACATAAAAAATAACTTTACTTTGAACATAGTGAAGATTGCTTTAAAGAGAGGCTCACTCTGCATGTGTAAAAACACAAATTGAATATGGTTTTACTTTCTACCTACCCGAGTTTTAATACTGCTTTTCTATTTTAAAACACAAAAGAGATACAGAAGTGCAGTCCTTATGTAAAATTCATCAGTTATCTTCAAAACAGGTTGGATATGGCCAATGACAAATGATATTCCATAAAGCATTGCATTACTATTTTTAACTTAGCTCTCATACATAATATCTCCTACATTGATTGCCCAGCAATATGATCACATTGAAATACAAGGCATTATAGGTGACAGGCCTTCACATTGCCACTTAATCTTTGCAGTAGCCCTACTCACTTGACTTCATATGAGAAGCAAACAAAAACAAGTGATGCTGACAACTGGAACCATCCCAGCAGCTTAATTATATCCATCTATTTGTATTAATCACTGAAAACCATGGTGAGTGGCTGCTAATTCAAAAGATCCCAAGCATTTCACTTTCTTCACTGTCTCCATCTTCATTTTTCCTTTACTGGGCAGTAATTTCCCTTTCAGTTAAGAAACCTAAAGGTCAAGCCCTCCCCACACCAATATCACCATTCATTGCGGACTCTAATCCTCAAATTCTAATATACTCACATTGCTTTGTTGTTGCTAGGGATTTTTTTGGTTGGTTGGTTGGTATTTTTAAAGACAAAATTCCATTTTTCCATCACTTTCATAAAACCACAACTTTGTCTTACCTCCTACCTCTCTAAAGTTGCTTACTTCAGCACCTTCCTCATTTTTCATCCACTACCTCCACTTTTGTCCTTCACTGTAAGACACATGATAAACGGCCTGAGCATCGGCATGTGTTGGCTTTCATTCCCAGTTTTGCCCACTCACTTTCTGCATCACAGGATTATTTGGGATCTGAACAAAAGCTAAGACCCATCTCCCCCCGGCAATGAACAGCCATATTAAAGGCAGGCACACCAGAATCCATTTGCAGGCACTGTGCTGCAACGCTGGCCCCAACCTGGTACAAATAGGGAAAGAGTCAAAGTAGAACAGATAGCAGTGAGAAGAGCAAGTACTTCTCCCAGGAATGCTTGAGGTCCCTTTCCTGACTTGAAGTAACATGTCTGCACAGTGCACAGGCTGGCTTTGCTGCAGCTTTGGCTGTGTGTGAGGGCTGGAGAAGTTTACCGTAATCCATTGACATGACCTTTGCTGGTCATGTTGCCAGCACCTGTTTACTCTCCTATAAAATGGAATAGTACCACACAGGATGCTGTGAGCCTTAGGGAAATAAGACACTTCTGAGATCCTGGGTGAAGGATTCTGAAGGTGAATTTTTCATCACGAAGAATTTCTTCACTGAAAGGGTTAAAAAGCATTGGATCAGGCTGTCCAGGGAAGTGGCATAGCACTTAGTGCTATGGTTTAGTGGACATGCTGGTGTTTGGCCGAAGGCTGAATTCGATGAATTTGGTAGTGTTTTCCAACCTTGACGATTCTAACATGGCGTCAGCTCTGTTTTCATTTCATACTTTGCACCCGCACTTTTTTCCAGAATTACTGTCATTGTCATCCTGTTTGGGATACTGGGAAGCACCTCTTCAACCTTCCCGGTTATTTCCATTGCAAGGGCAAATTAGAAAATCCTGCCACACTTGCAAGCCCAAGCATCCAGCGCAAATTCACAACCCTCCAAAATGACTCACTAGATCCCAGCCTCCTTCCCGCTGGGTAAACAGGGGGTACACGCAAGGACAGGCAGGATGCTGATTCAAAAGAATCTAGACATGGAAACAAACCTGAAAACTCCAGGGNCTGTTTTTCCATTGAAGCTATAGTCCCTATATATTTATGGTGACAGGTCTGTTCCTGTCTTCCAGCTACTCTATAGTCTCCATATATTTATGGTGACAAGCCTATTCCTGTCTTCTGGCTTCATATTCTATTTCTTGAGGAAGTAGGCAAGCTGGTTCCTGTTTGTATAGTTTTCCTTAACTAAAAGCTGCAGATTTTAGCATTAACTACTATATTCAATTTATATAAGCTAAAGCTGATACATACATTCAATTTATATAAGCTAAGGCTGATACATACATAAGCCCAGCAATATAAGTGATAGGGTAAGCAAAACGACAGGGTATAGTATGTAAAAGTGTTAATTTCTCTGATCAATGCTCCCAGTCACTCTCATGTGGACTTGGAGCCAAGGTTGGCACAAAGCGCTGCTGCACCTTATTGCACGAGGGAACGGGCACCTGGGAACGAGGATGGGGCCGGGCACCGAGCCCGGCGGGTCCCAGCAAGGAGCCAAAGGGGCAGAGCCCCGCTCCCGTCCCGCTCCCCGGCCATGGGCCAGCGCTCCGCTCCCGTCCCGGT
>WEIV01003144.1:105165-133535 GCA_013390005.1 Calyptomena viridis
GGCCGGGACAGCGGCACTGGGTCAGGTAGCGGCACGTCTGGAGAAAACTTGCAGAAAGTTTCCTTTCTGGAAAAGAGTTTCACCGGACAAGATGATAGTTATTAGCAGAGTAAGCCCCGAGCTCAGGTTCAGGCGGCTTCACTGCGTGAGTGCAGCTATGCTGCTATTATTAGTGCTGGTAATTAATATTTTACAGTCATAACAAGTTAAATATTGGAACTACGTCCTCTCTAGTACTTCTCTCCCGACAGTCCCCTAGGGTGTCTGTGCGAAGGAACAAACGCCTCAATCCAAAACCGGGACCTTCAGAGCCTGCCTTCAGCTGACTCTCCATCTGGAAACACCCGTGTCCCTCTGCAAGATGCTTCCAGAGTTGCTTAAGCTTGACAACAGCAAAGCTTCAGACTTGCCTGTGAGCCTTGTTGGGATTCATACACGATGCATGTTCTCCGTGGCCTGGGGCGTGCTGCCCTTTACAAGAGAGCTGTGGCAGAGTCCCTGCTGTCCCCTCCCCTTGCACGGGCTTGGAGGCGGGGGAGGGCACTTGAGGTTCTGAGCCAGAGAGGTTCAGGTCCCCCTGACAAGTGTGCTTCAGTACTGTAGCCAAGTACGAACTGGGCAGTCGCCTTGTGTGTTTGGCAACTCCTCTGCAGCAGGTCTTGTATGGTGATGAGTTTGTTCTCAGGTTGAAGCATACAAGTTCTGTTGGTGAGGAACTCGAACGAGCCTAGCAAGTATTTGAAAGTGTATATGATCTCTAAGATACTTGTAAGCATAAATCTTTTTTTCAGGTGTGTTGTCTTGTTAAGGATGGTGTCGTGGGTATGCTAGAGGCTTGTGATAGCTCTTGAATGAAACAAATTTTTAGCTGGAGGTCACTTGCATTTGGGAAATTGTCGTTTACTTCCCTTTGCTTTATACAGAATACATTATTCAACATCCTCTGTCATAATATGTTCTGTAGTGTTTAAAGGTTGTTGCCTTCTTTCTGCTGGAGGCTGTTTCAATGATGGGTGAAGCAATGCTTCTAGTAGGTAGTTTTGTATCATTTTGTCAGGTACTTTGGGATTGTTTTATGAAAGACTACATAAATGTCATTTATTATTATGTATGCGTCTCATGTTTTTGAATTTAACAGACATAATATTTGCCATCATGTCACCATCATCACATTCATTTTTGTAATTGTAATCAAAGATGGCAACAATGACATTCAGATGCTTAATTGTATTTCATGTAGGTGACCATTGCTAACTTATTAAATTAATGCACAGTGAAGCAGGAACAAGTGTCACTGCTTCCCTGTGTGGTTAAGGAGCCATCAGCGTGCTTCTCACACATAAAAATCAGTATATAGTGAAGCATATGGCACCAGTGAGTTCTGTGTTTATTAAAGGACTATTTCTCTGAACATTCCGTGAATTTTATTCCTTATTTCACATGATGTAGATCTGAAATGCTTTTCACATCTTTCAAAACTTGAAAACTGAACAAGTTCAGTTTTTAATAAGCTACAACCAAGAATTCTCAAGGTTCATGAAAAAAGTGAGACTTCTGCTTGCATCAGACTAGCCACCTGTCCGGTAGGGGGAGAATTAGAGATCCATCTAGACTATGGAAAACTACAGTTCAAGTCACTGGTTTGATTCAGAGGAGTTTTGAACTTTTTTATGTTTTCTGTGTTTCTGGAGAATTGGATTGCCAGCTGTATTGGAAGGAAAAGGGAGTGTCCCATCCCCCTAGTTCTAAGAAGTTACATCTCAAAACTGATAGGGTAGGTTTTCTGTTTTAGATCGTTTTCGGGTCACAAAAAGCTTCCTCAGAATTTTCTAAGCAGTGGCCGTGTCTTTGGTCTAATAGTAATATGTATCTGGGTAATAATTGAAGAAAAGCATTTTATCCTGGCAATTTCTGGGATATGTTTCACAAGTGTTTCACTACTCACATGAGACAAAAGTAAGAAGAGAGGCCACCACCATCATCTCTTACATGACATCTGTAAGTAAATCACAATTTTAACTTGAATCTCAAACATGTAGAATCAGTCTTCTCAAAGACACTCTGAAACTCTGAACTCTGAGTGTCTCAAAGACACTCTGAAAGTTTTGTGGAGCCAAAACCACAGGATTTTTCCTGAAGTAACTTCCATGGAGGAGGGAGGACCAAAGAAGAATGGTGTGTTACCTCCTGAACTACTCTCCCTTTTTCTGATCTTCCGACATCTCGCTTTTTACCTCAAAGTGTAAAAGGAGAATTGTTTTATCCCACAGTTTGTCTTTGCTCTGTCTGGTGTCACTGCTGTGAGAATTAGTCACCCAATGAAAGGAATTTAACTTTTTACTGTGATTTGTGTACCTTCTGGCAGATGGGTCATTTTCACAGTGGTCTGGAAATGTTCAACTATTTTTAATGCTTGAACTCTGGTGGTTTGTAAACTTTATTGTAGGACATTGTTCTGTGTTGTTCACTTTAGACTGGGTAGCAAGGATTTTTTAAAAAACAATATAGTTTCCAGGCAAAAGTACTGAGTTTGTATCTTCTTTCAGAAATACTGTGATACCACATTCTGTGATACAAAAAGACAAAACAGTGGCAGGGTTCTGTGTCCAGTTCTTGTTAAGACTGAAGATTCAGCAATACCTGGAAAGGAAACAGAAGGATATGGAGGAGACCTGACAATCTTGTCAGCTTGTGTGTGTTGGTTGTTCCTGCTATTCCACTGTTGTTCCCAGATGGGGGTACGAACTTAAAAACAATGGGGGTTGTACAAGCAGGAGGTTGTTGACTTTGACTGCTGACAAAGCATCGAGACTCTGTAAAGGCAGTTAAAAGATACTCATTAAGTTACACCCATCACCTTTAAACTTTACCTTGACTGATATTAACTTTTCTTCTCTGGGCTAGTTTCTTGTCAGAGCAAAAGTGGACCTTGAGAAGGGCATTCACCTTCTGTTTCCTGACACAGCTGTAGGGGACAGTCACAGCAGAAACTCTGAAGACTTTTCTAAGGGAATTTTTTTCCGGTAGGTCTTCAAATTGGTTGCAAGTTTTGTGGTGTAGTTGTTTGCAGTAGTGGGACATTGAATTTAGTTTTGTGCATCTAAGCTCCTCACTCACTAGTAAAGAAGGTGTTTTTCTGGGAATCCCTGCTTATCTCAGTTGCTGCGATACCGAATGAAGCACTAAACTCAATCCTATGCTGTTTTCCACCATGCATGGCTTCACAGGTCTCTCGATCAGTGACTGGTATGTTCTGTGGCACAGCTGGCTTTGGGGTTCATTCAGTTGAATTTTGCTAGCTAGTAATGTGCAGTCTTGATCGGGAGGTCGTAATGCACATCACTTACCCATTTGTGTGGTAAGAAGGATGATATCTGTTCTTTGGTGTCTTAGACCTCCATCCCTTTTCTCCTTATCTCTGCATGTAAAGATCATAGAGTGATTTAGTGTGGCTTTTGGTGTGAGGGCTGTACAAGTCTGTGATATGCTCTACCCATCATGCTTACTGAAATGTTTACTGAAATGTTATGTATATGTGACCTTAAGTAGAGAGAAAACCAGTGAAAGCCAAAGAGAACAACAACAGTCCACGAGTTAGATGTGTGCTTGTTTCAAAATCGAAATAAAGAGGGAGTGAAGACTGGGTATCCATTCCTGAAAAGCAAAGACTTTTTTCCTACATCTTGTTGTCCTAGCAAGAAAAAGTATATGTGATTGTAGCCCAGAACCCATACGAAGCAAATATTGTATTCAGTCTTAAGAATATGAATGTATGTATCAGCATGCAGGACTTAGCCCTTATTTGCATATAGCATAATGTGACTTCAGTTCTTGAGTTTTGGCCTAAAAACACTCTGTGTGCATGTAAAATATAATTAATGTAATGTTTGACCCTGGAGGAGAATTTTTATCTGACCTTTTATCAGGAGTAATTTTGGAAGCTGCCCAAAATGCAAAATCCCCTCAAGTTCTTCTAAAGGAGATGTAAATGAAAAAACACTTGGGGCTATGCTGGTCTCAGATCTCTCAGAGGAAGAGAAACTTCAATGTGACTTTGCTCAGAGAAGCCTAGATTTTGAGACTTATCTGGACAGAAATAAGGTAAAATAGAAGTCTCACTATTCCAGTCACAACAGCTAAAGTTCAACCAAATTAAAAAAAAAATTTCGCAAAGTACAAAGTGTCTTAGGCTCTGGTTCTTGGGACAAATCCCTGTTGGCATGCATACATGGTCATATGCTGACCACGTGTCCTTGCTGTGATTCCAAAGGTTTGGCCATACTGCGAGATCAGTATGGGAGGCTGTGGCAGTTCAGCTGTAAAGAAGCAATCTGTTTTATATATGTGAGCCTCAGACCATGTGAAGCTGGAAGGTCTGTCTGTCTGCTGCTGGCTGAGCCATGAAGGGATTATGCAGTAAGAACTTTCACATACCTTTCAGGTGAACATTTAAAAGCTTTGCTTCTCACTTACCCGGCTCCTCACCCCAGAGTGTGCTTTTCGGAGGTTCTGAGGGCAGGGAATCCATATACTGGCCTTTCCTGTATGTGTACTAGTGTTTAAATTTCTTTTAAAATTTAAGTGACTTTGCTTTTAGTAACTCAAGCAATGTAACTGCTATGGTGTGTGTACCTGCATATTTTGCTGGGACTTCTTTTTATCGCTGTAGGATTATAAAAGGCTTGGCTAGAGCTCTCCTAATTTTTTTTCATAGCACATACAGTAGCTTATATATAATCTTACTTTTAGTATTCCTTCTCACTGCCATAGTGTAAAGATTTTTTGTTTGCTCAAAGCGTATATAGAAAATTTAGTGAAAAACAATATTTAGCATTTCTTTTAGCTTGGTTTCTTAAGGACATACATGTTTCTGAATGGTTTGGGAACCAGAGTTAGTATGTTGAAGGTCACAGCGTTAACCCTGTACCTTGAGAGTGTTTCATAAAAAAATGTGGCAAGGTAGGGATAGATGATGCTTTATGATGCTTTTTAAATATTCCTGCCAAGAGATCTCTAGGCTTTGAATCTCTTGGCCAGTTTCTACCCAGTCAAGAGATTACACGTATCCAAAACAGTGAGGTTCTTACTGGCTGCATGAAGATGCGGCCGCTCAAAGGTGGGAAAGTGCAGGTGCCCCACTAAGGGAAAATCTGCAACATAGTCTCTTAAGGGGTTAGACAGGAGTTTGTGTAGGAGAGAGGCACTGTAAGTGTTCCCTTTCTCTCTGATAAGAGCTTTATCCAAGGCATGAAAAATCTCCCATTGTGACATTGTTCCTTAGGACACAAAGCCCTGCCTCAGTGTTGATGCTTATGTTAGTACTAATGTGCCCTTGTCCCCTTAGTACACTTCTGCACTAGGCAAGGGGCCATACTGTGAAAAGCTGTCATGATGCCTCTTTTTAATTAACAGAATATGAATGTAGTTAAAAATCCACTGCTTCTAAATAGGTAAGATTATTTTCCTTGGTTTATTTTTCTGAGTTAGCTTGAAGTTCAGCAAAGTCATAATATCAGCTATGAGATCACAGCTCCATTTTGGGAGAGGAAAAAGACCAATGTCAATTCTGAAGACAGAGAAGAACATTTATGACTTTTAATCAGAATAATCTGTCACCTTCAGAGCAGCATATCTGCCGTTTCTGCAGAAGAGAGAGGAGTTACTCAGAAACCTGCATTTTGTCAGTCCTTTTACCCCATTTTCAAATTCTGTTTCTTGGGCAAAATAACCCGAAAGTGATATAAGATATGCTGTTGTCTTGTGTAACACAGAGACAAACTAGTGGTGGTGTGAGTGTGCCTGGGTAGGGGTGCAGCATCTCAGGCTGTTAGACACATTTGCAAGAGAGTGACACAGAGGGACTTGCTGGGCTGAATGACAGGTGAGCCTGTGTCTGTCCTGGAGCACATGTAAGTTCAGTCCTACTGCCGCTCTCGCCCAGCCAGCTGTGGTGAGCTCTGCTCCACAGCCCCTGTAGCTGCACTTCTCCAATGCTGTGCATGAGCAAAAAAGCCATGCTTATTGAAACCTGTGCATGAGAGAGCACTGTGTTTCAGGCGTATTTGTCCTGTAGTTAGCACTTGTGAATACATTTTTGAATGTAAAGTAGATCCAGCACCCGTGTGTCGGGGAAGTTAGAAAGCTTGCTTGTCTGATGGGAAAGAGGAAGAACCGTGGCAGTATTGAGTTCCTTCCGCCCTGTAAACCTCTGCAGGGTTGGCAGAAATGTGGGGGAAGAGAGAAGTTAATTTTTCTGATTCTTCCTGATGTAGTCTACACGTGTTCCCTCACCCTCTGCCTCTCCTCTGCCTTTGTCTTGCTCACTTTTTCCCTTTTGCAAAATGTTTACATGTGGGGAACTGTGAGATAACACAGCATAGACTAGCTAATGGTAACTTCTCACAGCTGTGTCATATATTTCTAATTTGTGGCTTTTCCAAGCTTTGTAGGGGTTGCTCAGAGTAAAATTGAATGCTTAAAACATTTCCTCCATCTGTAAATATATAGTGAACCTGAGCTATGTCACATTTCCCAGGACTGCATGGTTATAAAGGAAAGATTAGATTAAAAAGCTCTTGATAAAGCCAAGGGCAGCCCTTGTTTCTAAATGGCAGCTGTGTTTAACTTTTTCTGGATACAGTAAACACTTATTGAGCCATTCGTTTTGCATTTTTGTAAATTTTATGTCACAGCAATCTGGATTTAGTGTTACTGTGATTTCACGTTGTAATGTAGTGGCAATAAAATAATTCTCATACCAGTCTATGGAGAACCTGTGCTAATGCCATTAAAATGTGCTTACCGAGTCAAAACAAATGTGGCATTAGCGTGTTTATGTGATTATAATGTTTCAGCAATATGAGATTACTGTAGGAAGCAACTAATCCAAACCTAGGGAGACTTCTCATTACAAGACCATTAAAATGACACAATGACTGAAGTGCAAGTTTCAGATGGGAAAAGCAGAAACACAAATCTTGTCATCAGTATTCAGGCAAAACATCTATTGAACTCAGTGGAGATTTTACCAGACTCAGGAATGCAGTACCATGACCTTTTTAGCTGCAAGTCTCTTTTCTCTTAACAATACCTCTAGGAAAAATATTTACTTTGCCAATATTTAATAGTTGACTGATGGTGAGAGTTGTATTTTATGCACCGTACAATTGGTTGTTGTAAGGATTTGTCCAGACCTAATCACAGAAATGCTAAGGTATTGTTTCAAGACTGTTGTGAAATAATACAAGTTTTGGTTATATCTTAAAGCAAGTCTCATTTTGTTTTTCTCTGAATATGTAATTTTGAGGAAATATTTCTCTCTTAATAGAGCTCCTGGAGCAGAGAAGCTGTGGTCTGTGCAGAAGCTCCTTGGCACCACCACATAAATTAGTGATTTTTGAAACCAAAATAGCTATTATTGCCATATATGAGCATGCATGTTTATCTTCTGTCATAGGAATCAGTACCTTTCCCCCTCCCCTCAGACTGGATTAAGTTTAAGGAAATATAATTCACATGTCCTATGTAGGACCATTAAAAATACACTTGTCCAGGATTGTTTCTTGGCTCCCTCCTTAGTCCATGGAAGGAGGATAACATTACAGAATTTAACTTGTCCTGTCCTTTTACAAACAGTCAAAATAGACTGGATGAATTGCCTATGGATATGTCTTTCCATTTCAACTATGAAAATGGTCTAGATGACTGCTCTTTAAAAGACATACATCATTTTAGACGGCTAAATGTGGTGATATGAATTCAGACCTTGGTGTATGAAAGAAGGAACTTTATCAGAAAAAAGTTCTGTGTAAAAATGGCATGGAAGTCATTAGTAAAGCAGATAAATGTTGATTTCTGTATTAGTATATACGTACTTAAATTAAGCTGCAATCCTTATGTCATTTAAAAGCTATTTGCACCTAAGATCTGTTTTAAAAACAGTTGATTAAATTATGATTCCATTAAGTGAATCTTATTAGGAATAATGTGTCATTATAGCATAATCAGGGCAGGCCGTCTATATAAATGACACTAGGGAAGATATCAAGACAGTGGTTTTAAAAATAATTCCAGTCATAGGTTGTTGACTGTCTTTATTTTTTATAATGCTTTTATTAAAAGCAGTGGGTTCTAAAACTGTGTTAGTAAGCAGGCACAGGCATTAATATTAATCATATTTTTCATGCAGATAAAATTAGGCCTACTTTAAATGCTGTTTGTGTCAGTTTCCATTTTTGTAATGCTTCTTATATGTATAAAAATCCTTGGCCTTAGTCAAAAGGTTCTGTAAATTCTCTGTGTGAGCTGTAATGTGAAATGTAGAGTCTAAAAATCAACAGGTTGCTATCTGTGACAAGAGAAACCTGGCACTGGAACTGGTAATTTTATATGTTTCCTGCTGTTATAAATCAGAAGACAGCAGCCTTAGGCTTTAAGGAAATCTCACATGTGCAACCACAAATGCTGAAAGTCAACTTTTCATCAAAGCGGTAATCTGAAAGTGAGCAAAAATTCACATTCAGTTAGAGTGGCCTTTTTGAGTAACTGCACTATTAAATAACTAAGCAACTGAAGTGGAAAATTGTTAAGGAAACAGACTATAATCCATTTGTCCAAGCATTATCAAAAGAAATTAAACATTTGTATATCTAATTGTATGAAAAATTTTACCAACTTAATAACTGGATTGAAAAATTGTCAATGAACATGGGAAAAGAAGTGTGTATCTCCAATGCAGAGAGTAGTTATCACTCTTTATGCTGTCAGGGTTTTACTGAATGCCAGAGTGTAGATATTTAACAGAAAAAAAAACCCCGCAAAGGTAGTGCTTAGAATTATGTCAGTCACTTTGCTGTGCATATAAGAATGACTCAGATCATTGAACTTTCTCCAAAATAGTGGGTTGCTCTCTAAAGCACCAGCCATGTTCAAGGATGGAATTAATGACTGGGTTGGACAGCTCAATTGAATTGCAGCAAGCTACAGTTTCTGACTAAGACAGGTATTTTGCTTTTAATTATTTCCTCAAGAATAATGTTTTCTGAAATCATGCACTTCTTAATTTATTTGGCAAAAAAATAAATCATTCTAATAATCAGCCAGCAGTCTGTTCTATGAGAGTAATTATTCTTCTGCCTTCTCAAACAAGTTAACACAGTAGTTTAGAAATGAAATTCCTAAAAGAACAGTTATTCCTAAATCTGCTTTTAAGCAAGGCAAGTAAACATAGTCAGTCAGTTGAACCTCTTATGAGTGGCCAAGTTTTCATATTGCAATAACTGCCAGCACTACAGACCTCACTAGGCAGGCGATAGCTGCCTCTTCCAGGAGCTGGGTCACTTTGGTCCATTGGTGCTCTGACACTCACTGCTTCTCGTGACATCAAAGTACCCCCAAAGAGGTCTTGATGTTCCTGTGCCCTTTGATATGTAGAGTTCAATGCCCTTCAGATTTCAGTTTTTCTGTCATCCTGGTGGATTAACTTTAGCACTTAAAAAGAAAATGTTCTCTGAGGGCTTTACCAGTAACAAACCCCATGTTTATGACATTATTCACTAAAAGGAAGACAGGAATGGGAAAGACCTCTCTTTAATCAATAATGCATGCTCTAGTTAGTCCTTTCCTCTGGACATGATTAAACATGTATTTTGTTTCATAACTGATGATTTTGGTTGACTAGGGATTTTAGCTATATATCCTCAAGCCTTTGCAACTAGCATCAGGAAGATCTAACGTGAACTCCCAATCCTGAAAGGAAAAAAAATCCCAAAATCCCAGTGGGAAGAGCTGCAGCTAATTCTAACCTGCAGTGAGTCAGGCCAGACTGGCACAAGGCCTTTGACATGAACCAGCTGCAGACAGTGGCCTCAATGTCTTTGTCATTGCTCATTTGAAGTTTTGAGAAATACCATTATTTCATTCATGTTAATGATGAACAAAAAGTGCCTGAGATGCTGAGCCATATAAGTTAAGTGTTAGATTAAGGTCTGTTCTTAACTGGTAAAATATTTGGCCGGTGAAGCACTTGGGGTTCTGCACCACTGTTTGGGGGGCATGCTGCATCCTTAGCAACTGTTGTCAGCCTTAAAGGAATTGTCCTGGGCTGTTCCAGACCTTCACAGCACAGCTGGTAGGAGAACCTGAGCCTTGTTGAAGCCAAAGGAGTGGATGATCACCCCCATCCCTGCATTCTGCATACAGAGGGGCAGACAAGGTGCCCAAACATAGAGAGCTTCCTCAGCATGTGAGGGGGACAGAGATAAATAAACTGAACATACTAGTAAGGAATATTCAGCCTTGGTGCCAAGTGTGTTCATCTGGTGGCTTAAGCTGACAGAATTTGACAGCTGCTGAGGAGCAAAGAATCCTAAATGAACAGTGGTTGTTACTAAATCGGAAACATTTGTCTTAATGTGATACTGACTGCGGCACAATAAATGTTGGTGATTTCCTTGTAGTGGAATGTGATGTGTTTATGCTGCTGGAGTAATGATACAAGTGCAGTTGGGTAAGATAAATGCCTTGTTTTTCATATTGGCCACTCTGCTGCAAACAGCGTTTGAAATCATCCCATCGAATGCACGCAGCACGTGTGTGAGAGAGGAAGGAATTCAGAAGTTGCCTGAGAATGATTTTCTCTTTCTGAAATGTTTTTTGTTTCCTTTTTCCTTCTCAGACTCTTGGAAGATCTGATTTTTTTTTCTTCTACCTTTTGAAGAAAAATGCCTTCCTTGAGAGGAAAAGTGCAGACTGTGTTGGGCCCTGTGGAACCAGACTGCCTTGGCTATACATTGACTCATGAACATTTGACTATGAACTACAGCAGCTCTTTTTGTCCACCTTCTCCAGGCCAAGAGCCTTTGTCTGATGCGCCCATTGAGATGAAAAACTTGTTCTGGATTAAGCAAAATCCATACAGCCATAAAGAAAACCTTCTTTTGTATCAGGAAACAGATGCTGTGAAAGAGGAGCTGTTGCATTTTAAAGCAGCAGGTGGTGGGACTATCGTGGAAAACACAACCACAGGAATTGATCGAGATATGAATACCTTGAAGAAACTTTCTGAAGAAACTGGAGTTCATATTGTTGCTGGTGCTGGGTTTTATGTAGGTTCCACTCATTCTTCTGAAACACAGGCTATGACAGTGGAGCAGGTAAGTCTCGACGGTTGCTTCAGTGTCTGTCTCCTGTGAATTATCCCTGGGTAAGCTAAAGTTGAAGAGAACTTCACACGAAATAGATGAAATGTAGAGATTCCCAATGTGAAAAACTTGGGAATAACATTACTGCTTGTGTGATATTGTTGGAAATTATATAGCTTTTCTTATTTTTTTAATGGTCCTAATTAACTTTTAAGATTTTTTTAATTATTCATAGTCTGTGTGTTAGGGCTCGAATCCCTTTTAGCCAACCTATAGCAAAAAGTCATGAGCAACTTTTTTGAGAATATAGCTTGGGAAAAGTATTAAAACTGTAAGTTTTGTTAAAGTTTACCTTCATATGCTTCGATGAACAAAACCCAGGAGAGAAAGTTGTAATGTTGAAGCTGGACATCTGGAAAAACGGACATTTTGCAGAAACTAGCAGAAAACTAAGAAGCCTAACAAAGGTTCAGTATTTGTGTTGGAAAATCCCTACTGGAGGAAAAAGAAACTAAAAAGACTAAAAATATGAACTAATTAGCATAAGCAATAAGAGGTTAATAACCAATAGTGGATAGAATACTAATTAATGAAAGGGAATTATGTAATTTAGAACCAATGAACTTGATTTTCTTTCTTTGTTAATGTATAAATAGGTGAAAAAGTGATGTATTAGTGTCTATATAGAGGCAAGATTTTTATTGGCCACATATACACCCAGTACTGCAAATAAAGTAAGGCCTTGATTTCTAATACCAAAAAACCAGAGGGTTCTATTATTCCCTACAATTTTGGAGGTACTTTGCAGCAATATAGCTGGAGTAGCACAGTGTGCATGTGCTGGGCTTATCTGTCAGCATTTCCAGTTCTTAAGCTCCCTTTTCTCTGAGGGATTTGTTATAATGCAACAGTAAAAGGAAAATAAAGTACTTCACGTGTGGATATCTGATACAACACCAATTATCTGGGGTTTTTTTTTACTATTTTTAAGAGAGGAGTATATCCTTGCTAGCTGTTTTATCTCTTTTTCTGGCTAATTGCTTCCCACTGAGTTTACCCAGCATTCTTTTAAAAAACATAAATAATTGCAATAGTTATAGGACAGTTGTAAATCATTGCTCAGCTCAGACTGTGTGTTATATCTCTCTTCTCTATCGTTGTCCAGGCTTTCCAGGGGAGTCTACATCAGGTTGGTTGTACACTGCCTAATACAGTGTGTTAATAATAACTGAGATCCCCAGATATTCCTATAATAATAAATATTTATTTACCTTTTATTAAGAAAATATGATGAAGAGAAGAGGGAACAGAACTCTCCAAGGCAGAAGGCTGTGAATGTGGATGAACAGAGCTCAGAAATTTTTTTAAAAACCCATCACAGTTTATACATGAGTCAAATTCATCTTAAAAATCGATTTTCAAAGCTTCAGCAGTGCTGCCAACAAAACTGGATGCTAACTGGCCCAAGTTGTGTGCAACAGTCCTGCTTCTCCTAAATGTTCTTCCATTGCTTGAAATTTGACACAAATAGATTACTCCAGACAAAGGTTTCCCATGTGGATAGATGGAGACCCACAGATGTCCTGTACCCAGCACTTAATCCAGCAGTTGATCCAGTCCAGAAAGCAGATTGTCATCAGTGCCATTTTGTGCTCTCAATTCTGAATGTGTGCTTAAGATAGATGGCCTATTCTGGAAAAAAGAAACTAAAGCTTTTATAACAAACTACTTTTATGAAGAGATTCTGATGTGGTTTTTTGCCTATGAATATTTTAAAAGCCAGCTAATTTTGACCCTCTAAATTTGTCAGATGACCTTTGTTTTTGTAGTTGTGAAGTCAGCGGAGTTCCTGTTGTTTTACATCAGCATTCCAATAAGCAGGATTTGCCTTAAACTTTTCTCTTCAGGATCTTTGCCAGGGTTTCTCCCATCCCTGTCTAAATGATGAGGTTTTCTTATTCTCTGATCCCTTGTTTTGCAACAAATTACATTGAATTGTGTCTGGAGCCAATTAAGGAGTGCAAGGCACAGGTTTTGGAATAAAGTAACTTTTTTTTTTTTAAGAAAACTTAATCTCAGCCTAAATCAGAGTTCAAATTATATGTAGACCAGTTTTCTTGGCAAACCTGGACAAACGTGTGAGTGTTACATTGATTTGCTTCTCTCTTTATTTAGGTCTTAGTGAATGGCTGGCATAACATTAGTTGACAGAAACCAGATTTTAACTGCAGTGTTTTCATAGCCAGCTGTTAATTAAATAACTTCAAAAAGACCTTGGTAGTATAATTAACATAGTGTCCATAGGCCGAATTTGATGCTATTTAACAGAAATAGTATTAATAACCAAAAATCTCATTTTCCTATTCTCTAGCTGACAAACATTATTGTTGATGAGATACTCAAGGGAGCAGATGGGACTAACATCAAGTGTGGTGTGATAGGAGAAATAGGTTGCTCCTGGCCTTTGACTCAGAGTGAACACCGAGTGCTTCAGGCAACAGCACAGGCTCAGTCACAGCTTGGGTGCCCTGTTATCATCCATCCTGGCAGGAACAGCAGCTCACCTTTCCAGATTATCCGCATTCTGCAGGAAGCTGGGGCTGATATTTCAAAGACAGTCATGTCTCACCTTGACAGGTAAGCAGACTGTTCTGTTGACCTTGTGGCAGTATTGCCACAACTCACTGGGATTTTGCGGAACTATGCTGGAAATAGTTGACATATAAAGTATTATCTTCAAGTTTACTGACTTAAAAATAACTGCTTTTATAGGGCTTGATCGTCCTCCAGCACTTCCATCAGCATCAGCTTTTAGATTCACATTGATAAAGATATTTTGGTATTTTAAATGCTCTCTTTGAAAGCCTGGAAGAGAGATTAGGAATAACTGTAGCCACGTTTTAAAAGTGGGAATTCCATTAATTTCTGTGTCTGCACAAATCCCTGAATTTACAAAGCATTGGACATTGAGCAGCTCTCACCAAATTAGGTGGGACATTGCTGAACTTCTGGTGTTTTTGAAAACTGGATCACTCTTACGGGTCTTACCAAAATCTCACAGAAGCTATAATGGAGAACTCCTTGATTTGATTCTGGATCAAAGCAGAAGGCAGATTTTTTAATGTTCTGCTACCAGACAGAAGAAATACTGCTTAAAAAGAAAATAATTGGGTTTTGGATAGTTCATAGCATAGACCAGGCAGCTAACTTTTAGTTTCCTTGAGAACAAAAACCAGGAGCTCCACATCAGGCATGGAGAGAAATTGGGATACTTTTCTGTCTCTAGCTTAGAAATACAGCCTCTATTACCAAATCAGTTTTGTATGACCTTGTGTTGCTCATGGTGAGCTG
This sequence comes from Calyptomena viridis, assembly GCA_013390005.1. Lineage (NCBI taxonomy): Eukaryota > Metazoa > Chordata > Aves > Passeriformes > Eurylaimidae > Calyptomena > Calyptomena viridis. The sequence continues at coordinate 119,658 of WEIV01003144.1, forward strand.
GAATATGTCCAAGCATTGATTAGTTTGGCCAGTTGCTGAATAATGGAAACTGTTTGTGGTCATATGATTCTCAGCAATTGGATTGTTTGCCCTCAGTGTGAGTGTAGTACAGGCAGCAGCACTGTTCTCCAAATTTCTGATGGTTATAGGCTCTAAGAGATAGCAAATTGAGCTACAGGTGTTTTCTGTGCACACAAAGCTCCTTGTTTTACTTGGGGATTTTAGGAGTATAAAATCCAGTGCCATGAAATTACATTTGATTATTTGTAAATGGTATGGACTTCCTTTATGTATTTACCTGCATTCTATTGTATCTAGAGCTGTATTTTCCTCCCTTTTTAAAGAAAAACTGATTAAATCCTTTTATGAAAGAGTTTTGAGAAAGCTGCAGATATCAGTACCTATGTAGCCATGTGGATACAACATAAACATACAGTTATGGGTTTTATGGCCTTTATACACTGTTGTAAGTGTTGTAAATTGTTGAATTAAGTAATTCATTAGTGGTAATTAAGCAATATGAGCAGGAAAACAGTCAAGACAGAAATGCAGTTTCACTGAGAGCCGCTGATGCACAATACGACATTTCCTTATATCGCTATCATTACTTTCACACGTTCAGGTTAGCACTTGCTGTAACATCAACTACTGTGAAGTTTGGCTTTGCAATGTGCGTTTAACATTTTAAGTCTCCTTCAGTGAGAAAAATCCATGTGGGAGCATCCCAGTCCCTTAAATGTGAGATAAATTTGTACATAGCTCCATATTTCATGTCTACATTTGACATAGACAAAATGGTAGTTTTCAAGTGGATTTACAGTGAAATGATAAAACTATAATGCTGGCTACCATGTTTTGCAATTTAGCATCTTAGAATGAAAGGTAGCAAGTGTCCATAGTAGAATTATTGTGCAGCTAAAGGCTGGGAAGCAAAAGGTATTGAGCCTTGGCTGTGGCCATTTGTTAGGGGTTAAGGTTACAGAGGTATCTTGGTAGTGAACATTCATTCAGTTGAGTAGCTTTTGTTAGAAGACTCAAAGCAACTGCTATGAATGCGGGCTTCATAATGGTTTGGTGACTGTCCCTGTGGTGATTTACGGATGAGGTCCAAACTACAGGATGATCCGCTGTGTCCCACCTTCTTTTCCATGAGCTCAGGGCTGCTCAAGGCACAGTGTTGCCCAAACACCTGATTCTAGCACAGAGATCAGCAATTGGAGCTGGGAACTGCTGCTCTTGTTACATCGCTTTGGCTCACAAAGAGGACCCAGTGGCTGATGAAATTAAGCTCTCCAGCTCTTCGTTGGGACAGACCACCCAAAAGCATGAAGCTAACAGCAGTGTTAAGAAGAAATTGTTCTGGCTGTGATTTTGAAATATATTGTTGGGTGTTTTTGCCAACAGCATCAGGATTGTATACTCTTAGTGACTGTCTCCCTGTGAACCAAGCAGGATTGGATCTAAAATAACCCCTTCTCTTGCTCTGCACTTTGAAAATTCATTTGGTGATAAATGTTCAGTCTCTGTAAACTGTAACATTTATTTTAAAATAACATTTTTTATTAATTACAGTTGGCAAGTCAGACTCCTCCTGATGGCAGGCTTGTTTGAACAAGGGTTTTCTCTCTCTCAACCCATCTGTTCCTCCTACTTAGTCCTGTTCTTAAGTCATAACATTGAAAATGTGACATCAGTCATTCCATAGCAACAGACTGTGATGTAATTGTATAAGATAAAGCTGCTTTGTGACATCAATATCTGCAATAATAATAAAAAAAATGAACTACCGCCCTTTTGATTAACTGTGCTGCTCTTGTGGAAACTTGTTTTTTTCTTAGATGAAAAAACCTGTGTAGTGGCTATAAGGATAAAATTGTATCACTTGAGTGCTTTTGTTTGCCTTTGGACAAGCTTATACACTTGGTAAAAATGGTTCAAAGAAAACACAAAATATTCCAGAGAGCTCTTATTTCTGTTGCCAATTTTATCCAAATGAGTGCTAGATATTAGAAGCTTTGTTCCTTCACTTTTCAAATCTGGTGCAAAGCCCATGTCCCAGGTACTCAGAGTGCCATTATATATTTTGGTGAGAGCATTTCCTTAAGGCGTTCGAGCCAGATCCCCAGTGCAAACAATGATATATTGCTGTTCTAATGGCCATCTAGACACATCACTGTACAAAATAGAAACTAAAGACAAAGTTGTGTATTTCTGGTGTGTGATGGATGAAACAAGCCCTGAACAAGCCCTGAATTGAGCTTTCTTTGTAACTCTTGCGAAAGTAAATCTGTCTTGTGTAAGTAATCCATTGTCTTTTATTTTTTTAATGTCACTATGAATTAACCTCCTCCTTAAATGTCCTTCCTTGTTAGGTTGTCTATTGAGAGGGTTAATGATACCTAAAGTAAGTAACTTCCCTGTTATCATTTAGAGATTATAATAGATGTTTTCATTATTTCATGGGAAAAGAGTTGGTTTTGTTTTGGTTCTTTTAATGCATGAAATCACAAATGAATGTGAGAAAGATAATGCTGTGTATGAACTTAAGTTGCATGTGTCAAACAGAAGACCTGTTTTTCAAAAGTGTGAATTAAATCTTAGATTATTGGGTTTTTTATCTTGCAAGTAGGAGGTCACAAAATACCTGTCCTCATACCCTAAGAGTATGCTAACTCTGTGTTATATTTATTCTGCAGGACTATATTTGATACAAAGAAACTTCTGGAATTTGCGAAACTTGGATGCTATTTAGAATATGACCTATTTGGTACAGAATTTCTTAATTACCAATTCCATCCCGATATTGACATGCCGAACGACAATGAAAGAATTGCAAGGTATCTGATCCCATGCAGTTTAAGCTATAGCATGGCCATTGGCAAAAACATATTATTGGTACTTGTTTTAAGACCATCGCAGAGTGATTCCACTTGCTGCTCAAAATTGTCTTCTTTCATACTAAAATAATGCCATTTTCGTGTGCTGCAGTCACACCTTTAGAGTAGCATGTATCATTTCTTCTATCTGCAAAGGAACGTGCAGAATCATGGTGTTATGCAGAGTTACTTGAGAAGAACATCAAGAGCTTTTTTATCTTCATTCTCCATCCTAATTCTATGCTGATCTGGTTGAATTTTACAACGTACTGCATTTATACAGTCTGTAGAAGAAGAGGAGGCTGGAGATACTGGATTTATGTTAGGGTTTGGCTTTTGTTTGAAACATAACATTGGAAACCTAGTGCTGCTACTAAGCATCATCTGAGCCTGTTACATCTCCTCACTGGTGTGCTAACCCAGCAAAACTCTTTGGTTGTTTTAGGTAGATTTGATCCTGTGCTTCCATCCCGAAAAACTGCCTTTTTTCTTCGAAGCACTTTATCAACTTTCCACCCACCCTCCTTTTGCCCTTTCTTTTGAAGGATGCAATTCCTGTCTCCTCACAGCTCCCATGCTCCTCAAACACACTCAAAATGTGAAAATACTGGCCTCACTGTCAGGATACCTCTTCCCTGCTTCTCATCAGCACCTGCAGCCTCAGCTCAGCTGCACAGCAAATCTGTTGTGCTGTGCTAACACAAGACATTGCCAAGGACATGCATTCTGTGCAGAAGCTGTCTGAGAGAAGGTAGGATCAGCTGAGAATGGGCTCCTCACTCCTTCCACTCCATCTGGAGGTGTGATCCTCCTGTGCTGTTTGTCCACATTGTTTGTGAGCAGTGAAGTGACAGGTTTCTGAGGGGTGGCGTGCCAGCCTGCCTGTGTTTTTTTACCTTCCGGAGTCACAAATGGTTGTTCTCCTTGATGAGAAACATTTTATGATTGCTGATCACTAATGAAGTAACTTCTAGCTTTCACTTACGTTTCAGACACTGCTTCACTATCCCACATTGTCAGATTAACCTTGAAACTAATCTCTGTTTTCAAACTGTTCCCTCCTAAGAAGGTGCCATGGTTACTCTTCCACTCATTGCCAAGCGTTTGCTGCTGCTTTTCACACTAGAAATAGTTTTTCTCTTAACAGTGCTCTCAGTCTGGCACTCAGTATTTTAAACTGTTGCAATGAATCTGCAGTTTTCATATTTAGAATGGGTAAAGTTGCTCCCTCTCCTGTGCCTCCTCCACTCTCCTGTGCCATGGAAGGTCAGCATCTGCAGAAGCACTGCGGAATATGTATAGAGGAGTGGACTATGCCTTGGTTAACAAGTGCTTGTTCAACCGTGGCAGTTTTCATTCTATCCATGATACTTGCTCAGCCACCTTAAACTCTGGCATTTGAGCATTTCTTGCTCTTAGGAAGAAGCGGCGAAAAGTTTGTCTTTTCATTGTATGATGTGAATATGTGCATTTGAGTTAGAAGTGCCATTAAATGAATAGAGTTGCACCCACAGTGGACTTCTAGGATGACAGCGGCAATCTCCTTAGGGCTTTGTTCTCTCAGACAGCACCAGAGAGGTAGAAATCAAATTGACCTCTAAATGAAAATACTAAATGGAAAATGTATGTTCAGGTATTTTCTGTTCAAAACATGAACTTCTGTAGTCATCCTGTACCTACTCAACACAGTTTAGCCATCTGTGTACTTCAGCAGTTTGGCTGCAATCTACTGCTAATGCAAGTAAAACACTGATTTTTCTGCAAGGACAGTTTTTATTTGAGTCAGAAGCAAGTACTAACTAAACTTAAAAGAATAAGAAAAAAGGAGCAATGGAAAGTGTCATATGCCTTCCCAACCTGTGAAATTAGTCCAAATATGAAAGGACATGATTCTAAGATAATTGATCAGCAAGGAACTTATTCCCTTGAGTGCCATTGCTCTTACTTTCTGATTGGATTTGTTTGGATATTTCAGGCTGGAGTAGATACTTGGGATGTTGTAACGCTACAGTATATGTAGTGTTGTGCACTATATGGCAGTATTTATAGGGGTTTTTTTTGAAGATGATAATACATGACCAAATTCTATCCTAGTTACCTTCTTCCTGCTGCCCATATTGATTAGATCCTGCTACATGTATCTCCTCATAACTAATTGTAATAAAAACTGACAGTAAGAGCTTTCAGATATAGTGTGGTTACTTATAGAACTAGTATTTGTTTTCTTGCTGATAAAAGCACAGTCAGGAAGGTAAGAATTAGAATTTCACAGTGCTGGCAAACAGTGGAATTGGAGGTCTTCATGAAGAACGAGCACTCTCTGGGTCTGGTCTGTCTGTCTCTGCCACTTCAATGCTGCAATCTACTGCCAAACTAAACTGAAGCCTACTGGCAAGCTTAACAGTCATGCAACATAGGAGTTTAGACACCCACCTAATAAATTCTAAAAAATTAGCTGATAGAGGCATTAAGGCTACCTGATTGAAACGTGGAATAGAAGGACTTGTACCAGTCCTGCTACAAGGGAGTGACCAGAAGGATGACTTGTTTTTCCAAGATGACTTGTCATTTTGCCAAGCCTGTTTATCTGGGCTGCTGCATTAACTCCTTTTATTTCCTGGCACATGCTACCACTGTGCCATGCCAGTCTTATTTATCTTTGTCTTTAATGAACATCTTAGAATGTTTGGATCTTAGATCTTAGAATACCCAGTAGCTACCCAGTAGTCTATGGAACATGATGCTGGAAACTTCGTATTTTTATGATTTGCTAAATGGGATTTAACTGAAGATGTATTTGGGTAATTGAGCTAGGCTTCTAAAAGGACCTGTCACACACAGAATCTGGTAATTAGCAAATGTAATGGGATCAGCTTTGTGACAGCAGCAAGAAGTAACCTGCTGAGAAGGAGTTTAGGTAGGAAATTATTACTTACTCATGTAAATAGAACCTGTGTCCTGTGCATGATGATGCTGAAGATCTTGAATTCCTCTGTGAACTTCATGGGACTGGGAGTGCAAAGTCCTTGCCAAATAGGAAGTTTTACTTCTCCATTTTGAGATGTGTGGTGGCATGTTTTCAGAGATGGGTTTTTTTCATTCAATAAAAAATGCAATTTAATTTCAAGTATGTATGAGTGTGTTTTCTGAGGACCACAAGAATAAGTGTTTTCTGTTATAATAGGGTCCAGCAGTACAGTAATACAAGAAATGTAAATCGTGGTCAGTTCTGTGCTGTTGCAGAGTGAGAACTTTCAGTGACAGGTATGCTTTTAAATTTTTCAGGGTTCGTACACTGATCGATGAAGGCTATGAAGACAGAATTCTGATGGCTCATGATGTGCACACCAAGAACAGGTTGATGAAATATGGAGGTCATGGATATTCTCATATCTTTAAAAATATAGTTCCTAAAATGCTAATTAGAGGCATACCTCAAGGTAAAATTGATAAAATACTCCTAGCAAATCCAAAGCGGTGGTTGACTTTTAAGTAGGAATAATGAATAAACATTCCTGTTTTATAGGGAAGCTTGATAAAATTCAGATTTCTTTCAGGAGAGCAGTCATTTTAAGATTTGATTCTTTTCAGAGAAACTGAAAATTAAGTAGATGCAAACAAACTTACTGTAACTTTCCTTTTTAATGAGAACATCAAAATTGTGTATTGTCTCTGCATTTTCTCCTATGTGAAAGTTTGTGGATGATTTACTGAATATGACCTTACCTGCAAAATCTTTTCAATAGAAATTTTAAAATAATTGCTTCAAGAGCATAATCTAATACTGTTATTGAATGTTACCCCAAAACTACTTTTGAAGATGCATCACCTGGACCTTGAAAGAAATAATGGTTTTCAGTTAAATTTCCTGTTTCTGCTGGCTGATTTTAATCCTTGTAATACTGACAATCTTCTCATTATCCTTGTATTCTTTTAAGTAATGCTTAATCAAGATCTGGAACTTTTAAGTATCTTCCATAGACAACACAAGGCAAAAGGAATCCCAAATAAATCTAAAAATATAAGGTTTCTTTATAGTTTAACAATTTACTTAATTTTAACTGAAATTGTAAAAAATACATGGAAAAATATATTTTTGAATAAAGCAACTTGATGACCTCTTAAACTATGTGCAGTATTATTACAGATGTCTTTTTTTGATCACATTAATTTTTTATCATGAACTTTTGGAATTTCACAGTGATATGTAAAACTTGATGCAGACTGGCTTCTTTTCGTAAAGATGCAACACCAGAAGTCAAAATATATTACATAATACAGTTTTAATGAGTTGTAATAGTTATAACAAAGGTTGTGATATAAGTCTTTACAAATCAGTATATCAAGATATGATGAAAAAGGAAGAAATGTTTGCCTTATATGTGGTTTTTACATAAAATGTGTTCTTTGCTCTTGTCTAACTTTAACCAGGGCAGGTGATCTATCTAAAAAATGGTACCCAGTAGCTACCCAGTAGCAGTGGTACTTTTATTTCAAAAGCTTCTTCAAATTTGACCATATACGTCCTGTAGTATTGAGCTTTTCCAATATACACCTTAGTAAATATGCACTGCTGGTTGTAAATGATCTCTAGCTTGGTGCATCACTGTTTGGCACTACATGGAGAATCTCTAGCTACACTGCTGTGTGAGAGTGCTGACCAGTAAAAGCAACAGTGGAGTGAGCAGACCAAGCCAGTTACACATCTGTTATTAAAATAATTGCCTCATAGAGATAAAATAGGAGTAATCACTACAATGTACAGATATAGGCTGGCACTTTGTCATAAAATAAAAGCAGTAACCATTCTGGTGAGATAATACACAAGCAGCTGGCAGCACAGTGTCCCCTTACAAACCCTACTTGAGTTTGCCTGGCAATCCTCTCAGTCAGCCTAGACTCACTTGGCATTTATTTTGAATTGGACGACTCAAAACAGAAACAAATAGTAACATGTTCCGTTTCAGAAAAGCTTCACTCATTCAAACAAGATTTTTAGAGATGTGTAAAATCTTTATCAGACTTTTGCTGAGCAGCCACCACTGAAGAGCTTTTTTGTCACGGTGGCAAACACTTCGGTCATTTTAGTGCAGATAAATCTGAGTTTGTACCCTTAGTACATTAGACAAGATTGCCCGTGGCAAAGTACATGAAATAGCAATGCTAGGGGTAGCCTCTATTACTCTTCAATGATTTATAGAAATGTTACCTTGATTTTGCCAATAGACAGCCTCCTAAAAACAAAACAAATAATAAATCCATTTTCAGAATAAAAATACTCTGTGGACATTACTGGTATGACTGATTTGAAAGTATTTTTGTGCCTATGTAACTTATAATATCTGTGTTTAGTTTAATTCTCCAAGCCATTAATCCTCTATATGGATTAAACTTCTTTGAGACTTTATATATCTATCTATATATATATATGAATGAGAAAAATAGGTTTTAATACACACTTTTTTTTTTTTGCATGTAAATATCTGCTTCTTTCTTTGCATATGTGTTATCATTTTTGGTAATATGCTTATCTGTGTCCATCTCATAGGCACACCTCACTACAAACTAGTATTTAGCTTTCATGGAAAAGGTCTGTGTGACAGCATTTTCTCATGTGTCAGATCTCCCACTCCTCTTTTGTGGGAAGAATCCCACTAACTTCAGTGAGATAAGACACCTAAGACAATTAAGGTTTTGACCCATTATATTCCTATGAAATTCTAGTGGAACATCTGCAGTATATTAATCGATAACTACTTAAAATACAGACTAAGTGCTAAAAGACTAATAAAGACTAATTGCTGCAAAGAAAACACTGTTAGTCTGATGATGTGGATGCCAGGCTTTCTAAGTATTTACACAACTAACCATCAAGAATGGGCCTGTAATAGTTGTTTAGATATATATTTACACGTATACAAATTAAAAACCAAATCCCTTTTCCACTAATAGCAATGGGAGTTTTGCCACTGGCTTTGGTGGAATAAGGGATTTGGTCCAATAGAATAGTTTGTCAATTGTTACATTTTTCATGGGAAAATAAAGTGTTTCTTCTATCCTCCTTTTACTTTTATAACACAGGTAAGGTAAAGACAAAATTTAACTCCACTGGCTTGATTTTGTGTTAAAAGTCTAATGTAAACCTACAAAGCAGGAACATTGAGTTAAGGCTTGAAGATGATTAGTTTCTAGTTTTAAGTGGAAGGGTAAGAAAAGTACAAGGCAAACAATTTCTTTGCAGAGAGAAGGTATATTTTGATTACCTCTTCCTTTTATTGTAAAATCATTCCTCACCATACTATGAGTGGACTCCAAGCATCATTGTTAGCAAGAAAGTCACAAGAACCAAAGCTGAAGTATGGATAAAGCAGCAAGATCATAACACATCAAAGTATCATATACACTGAAGAAATAACTCAGCGTCCTTAGGTGGGCTTTTTTCCTATAAAAACTTGATCTATGTAGAACTTCATTCACATGAACACTAACAATGAAGTATTTGCTTTGGTGGTAGTGGATCACACATCTGCTTAACTTGTTTTGTGGTTTTTTTAACATAAGGTTTCTCTGTGTTGTACAGATGTGAATCAGGTAGCATTTGACTTTTTCCCCCCGCTGCTGAGGTGTTCGGTGGTCACTCTCTGCTGGGGCGCTTGTTTCATTGACTTTTGCCACACAAATCCATTGCTTAGAAGAGCAGGCTTCATTTTTGGACTGGTTTGGTGGGTCTTTTTACTCATTATCAGTCAGCATAAATAATAAATCCAGAAAATGTGCTGTATTTGTTGTTGTTTCCTCCATGTGCTTTTCCTCCATCTAATTTAATGTAAACTTCGTCTCCTGGCTCCAGATGAAGAACCACACTGTTACTGGCATAGTCGTAGTTCTGATCAGCATCCTGAGCAATCGCACTAGCTCGAACCTACATAAAATACATAATCAGGGGTTAAGAAAATTCAGGTAGTTTTTCCTGCATTGTGAAATTAAAGCATATCCTCAACATTTTATTCAGCATGCATGAGTTGCCACTTTAAACATCTGGCAACCTACATTGTGGTTTTTTCCTATGGTTATTGCTTATGTTCTCCTACAATACAACATCTGAAACTAAAGCAGTAACATGCACCTTTCTCAGTCATCGGATGAATACACAACTGCTTGATCTCCTGTAGATGTCTGGAGCCTTTTTAAGTTTATGTGTAAGAATAACTGGAGTTGGGAGAACTGATGCCAGTTTTACATTGGTGTAACTTTTATTTCAGTGGAACAGGTGATTGACAATGGTGAGGATCCACAGGGAGCTCCCAGGCTGGACTTTTTCCAGAGGTAGTTTATGGTCATACTAGTAATAGGATCATGCTGCAAAAAAAGAATACAAGTACACACCCACACACATGCACACAAGAAGGTAAGGATCCTAGTCTGGGTTTGGAAAAACTGCTATTTGCCACATTTCAGTATGCAAACATTTAATTTCCTGTGTTTTAAGAGGTGCAAATTTGAAAAATCAAGACATGCAAATTTGAAGCAAGTCACTATTTGCTTTAAGAGATTTTTGGAATTTACAAGTCACTGAGGGCTTTTCATTTGCAACTTTCCCTTAAACATACTTTTTCCCCATTTGTCCCTTGCTATTCTGCTACTGATTAAATTTGACATTTCTTGCAAACTGGAAGTAATCTGTAGTTTCAAGATATATGTTGGTTTCCAGCAATGAACAGCCTGTGCCATTGTAAGCCTCCAAATCATTTATATATAATTTGACCCTGTTTGGTAAAATATTTAAACATGGTTGTATGTGATTTATTTCAGTGTAACACGTCACTGCTTGTTGCTTGTCTTTGTTCTAGTGTAGTTACAGAGCAGTAAATGATTTAGTGGCATTGCAAAGCTGAACTAAGTAATAATGCATGACTTGGCGTACTATATGTGGGATTTTATCTGTTCTGAATTGAAAAAATAGGCTGTAAGTCACAATTTCCCATGGATTCCTTTCAAAGTTTACATGATAAATTTCCAAATTAAATTTTCATGTGATATGATTTCACATTAATATTGAAATGTTGAAAAGGAGGGGGTTCTTTTACCATGCAGGATCTTACAGCATTATGCAGCTTAAAAATCACAGTAGGTGGAAATTCTTTCTGCATCCTGTAAGAAGAGTGAGAAAGGCTGCAAAGGCTTGCAGTGCTGTGACAGGCTGCAAATTTAAACTGATACATGGCATGATGATAAACCCCGACTATTTCAGGACTTCTTGATCCTGACTTGCCTGCTATTGTTTACAGAGGTGATCTATTTTGCTAGTGTTTAAGCAATAATTATTCTAAGCACCGGATGTCTCCTCTGGGTAATGACTGGCAGTGTGGAGTTGAAGGCTCTGAGCCATTAACCCTGGAAATACCTTCCAGAGAAAATAATGGACTGAGATGGTTGCTGGCAGTGTAAATGGAAAGGGCAGATGGGAAGGAGTAAAAAGGCTATAGGTGAGGTAGAAAAACTTTCATAGAGAACTAGTATCTGGCAAGCAGAATGGTTTTAAATTACTTTTCAAATTCTCATTTACATCCTAATGAAATGCTGCTTTGTGGATTTGTATGAAATGTTGTGTTTCTGTGAATAGCAAAGGAGAACTCAAAATATATTAGTGATTATCCTAAGGGAGTCAGCATGTAGACACTGACTACAACAGCAATGGATATTTCATTTTTAAGATTCTGCAAAGTACATACTGGCTGAAAAAGAAAAATTCTGGGTATTGAAAGTCTAGAAACCAAAGTGCAGATTTTACTGCCCTGTGTGTAGCAGCAAAGGTCCTGTAGACTACAGTACACTACTCTTAGTGGTTTTACCTCCTTGCTTGGTTAGCCAGAGCAATTTCTTTTGAAAGCCTAGATCAGTGTCAAATGAATTCTCAGTGAGTATATTGCTGCAAGATGGTAAATGTAACTCAAAATTAAACCATTAAGGGACAATACATTTCAAAAGTTCCATGCAAGTTCTTTCATGAAGCTACATTCTCAGGCTGCACACACATACCTGCTAAGCTGGCTGATCTCAGCATTTCCCTGTTAACGTTTAATAACCATTAAAGTAGTGTTAACACCAGCGACCTTGAGGTTCCACATATGTATTGCTTAGGAATGATTTGGTTGGGGGTTTTTAAGTCATACACTTTCAAATGGTTTGGCTTTTTTCATTGTTAGAAAACACTGGATTTGTCACTCCATTTAACAACTTCCAAAATTTCTGCGCTTTCTTACAAATAATACACAAAGTTAACCGCTTGTCACATCAGCATTTAGTGTTTTAAGTATAAAGCATTATGTATAATGAACTGATGCATTAAAACTGTGGGTCAATTTTAAACAGTTTATATGCAAGTATTTACCTAAATACTTATCTTGCATAGGTGTACACACAAACACACACACACACACACACATATATATATGAGCTCTGGCCTTTTTTTTTTCTTCTTCAAATAACTACAAGTTTAATGTGTGGTACTGGAAGTAGCCATATTTGGGAACAGTCAGACTTCAGGCTCAATTTAGTATTTATAATTGGGTACTTCTTTAAAGTACTGCTGTGTGTATATTTTTCAGGGTTTGTGAAAATAAACACTTATAAATAGGGGTAAAAAGTAGATTAATGCTTTGCTTGCAAGTAAAATCTTATTCTCGCAGTGGACAATATTGCCAAGGTGAATATGTAACGATGTACTGTGCTTTACTAGTCCTGGTTTATCTGCTGAGACAGTATTAATGGTAGATATTTTCTAATTTAATTAATTGCCTCTGATCCTCATTATTCTGTTTTCACAGTCCTTCTGAGGAGCCATAAACTGAAGGTTAAGTGGTATATCAGATTAATTGAGTGGCCGCCGCCGCTCCCGTGTGCGCTGAGCACAAAGGGCCGAGAGCCGGCGGTGCTCGGCGGGGGAGGAGGCGGCGAACGAAGGAGCCCCTCCGCGACCCGCCAGGCACGGGGGGAACACGGGCCCCGGCTTTCAGTCCTACGGGCATTGCATAGCGCCGATCAACTCCCCAGCCCATCCCGCCGGGCGGCCAACAGCCCGGGGAGAGCGGCAGCGCTGCTGGCGGCTCTCCGAGCCCGGGAGATCGTACAGACCGCCCTGCAGCTCCTGCGAGCCGGGACGGTTCGGGCGGTGAGGGACCTGTTGAGCGGCTGATGCTCGGCGGGTCCCTCGCCCTCCCGCCGCACGGGGGACCGGCAGGAGCACGGCGGAGCTTCGGGGACCCCGCACTGTCCCCCCGGGCACCCAGAGCCGCAGGGATGGCGGTGCCCCTAAGCGCGATAGGAATTAGAGCCAACTTCTCCGTGTTTGTTAACTACATATGAAGAGGCGCAAAATTGCAAGGGATGGCTCCCCGGAGGCAATGCTACAGGCACAGCCTCTGCCAGCGCGGTGGCAACGTTTATCCTAAATAAAAAGGATGATTCCTCTGGCTTTCAGACGGTAGCATAGCAAGACCTTTAATTATTTCCGATGTCTCCGTCCTGCCACTGGGGATGCCGACAGACCCGGGCTATGTCTGGGCTCTCCGGACACCCGATGTGTCTCCCCGGCACGATCCGTCAGCCAAGGGCCGAGGTCTGCGGCCGCCGAGCTCACTCTGGTACCGGCTGTACCTGGCAGGGGGAAGCCTCGCTCCCCCTGAGGGCTGACCGTGTCGAACCCTGCGCCTCGTGGGAGACCCGTGCCGTGGCTGCTTTCCTCCCACCCATCTCACCGTTTCCCCGCGCACCACCACCCTCTCTTGATCTTACTAGCTGCCTCCGGCTCCCCTTCCTTCCCGGCGAGTTTCCCATGCCTGGGGGAGCGCTGGGCCGCGGACCGGGCTCTGCTCACGCCCGCGGGGGCAGCGCTGCCTCCGCCTCGGCCCCCCGTTCCCGTCCCGGCAGAACCGTGGGCAGCGCTTCGTGGCCGGGGCGGGCTGGGAGCGGGAGCCGAACAGGTGCTGCTCTGCCCGCGGGG
>WEIV01003144.1:134503-214916 GCA_013390005.1 Calyptomena viridis
AACTTTCCCTGGAACTTGCCTTTCCTCTCGCGATCGCCCCGCTCGCCTCCTTGCTCTCTCGCGCGCTCTCTCTCTTTTTTTTCGCAGAGACGACAGTCCTCAGCGGGGACGCGCCTCCCGGCCGCCCCGGTGCCCGCCGCCCAGTGCCCGCGCCGGAGCCGGAGCCGGAGCCGAACTTAAAACGGGATCCTGTCCGGGTGCCACCTGCCAGGAGAGGAGGAGGCTGACGAGCGCGCTGGAGCAATTTATAGGCACCCAAAAGCGCAGGGGAAAGGGGAGCTGCTTTGGCATCTCATTCCAGCATCTGCTCTGCTCTTCCCACTCACAGAGAGTTTGGCATTACTCTGGCAGTGTGGGAAATATATATTTTTTTTTCTTTTCTCCCTCCCCCACCCCTCCCGCAAACGGATGAACAGTGAAATCGTGAGCCTCACTCCCTAGCTGCATCTTGCGATGACAGCTCTTTCTGGAGCAGACCAAAGGGAAGAGATGTGCCTAGCAGCCTCCGGGTACCCTTCAGGTTACTGATCGAGAATTAAAAGGTCAATCCACCTCCTGCTTAACGCTTCCCTCAGACCACCCTACCATGTTAGTGTTTCCTGGGAAATACCGCTTTAAATGTAAGGATGTTTTTACTCGTTGTCCGAGTAGAAGTTATTTGAAAATATACCTCCCACAACAATAGAGATTAACATCTGTGGCAATTTCGGATCTCTCTCTTCCCCCTCACCCCGATTACAACCATAAAGGCAGAGAAGGAAATAGTTCTTCCTGTGAATTAAAATTGACATACTCATCACTGGCAGCAGTGTTTCCCGGTGTTAAAGCCAGCCGCCACTCTGCTTGCAGACTGACACTGAGGGAGACACTTTTTTGTTTAGAAGCCAGAGAAAAATGCAGGGCATATTCACATCAACAGATGCCTGGACCTGAGAAAAATATCTCTTTGACTTAACCTGTGGGCACCAAAGCATTTTGTTAAATCTTGGGGGGGGGAGTTTCGTTGTTTTGTTTTTTTTTTTCTTTCTTGTTGTGTGTATGTTTTCATGAAAGTCTTCTCCTCCCCCAAGGTCTGGCGAACACCTCTGTGACTGAGTGGGAAGGTGAATGTGCAATATTAGTGCCATTGCTGCTGAGAAAATATTAAAGAACTTGTTCTGCTTACAGATATACAAGGTACACAAAGAGCTGTTTAAATAAACAAACAGAATTGATTCCTAGATCATACTTCTGTATTCAGGAGCAATGGACGTCAATCAAACGTGGGTGACATTTGCCTGTCAATACAGGGATGATGGTTGGAAAGAGTGTGACTTATTACAGCAAGGCAAGAATCAGAAATGAGCAACAGCGGCAAATAGGACAACCACCAAATAATGGCATCTCCAGCGATGATGAGAGGGCTGTGATCTTGTCTTGGATTTTATTAGCACGAATCCCCTCTTCCCTCACCCGTTTTTTTTATTTCTTTTCTATTCCACAACACAAGAAGGTCAAACAAGCAGGCAGTGGGAAACAAAGATTCATTGATTCTTCCTTTTAAGCAGAAATGTCAGCAGCTCCTTTTGCTCTTTCCTGAGAGACTCAAAGGTAGTGAGTGTGTCCATGCTGTGTAGAAATGGGCCAGTCCAGCTCCTTATCTCCCCAGAAAACTCCTGACAAAGCTGGCATTCATGCACTTGTAAATATCCTTCCCTCCTTTTTTATTTTTTTTATTTTATTTTTATTTTTTCTTTAATTTTCTGTCTTAAGAATCTTTATCTGGCACTGACACAAGCTAGCCAGTTCCCTCAGCTAAGGACTTCCCCTCAAGACCCAGGAAGGCAATTGAACACACTTGGAGGATTATGTTCATATCTCATCATTCTCTTCATCCCATAGGAAAGAGCTTTCAGCATTGCTCTTTTTTCTGGGCAGGAAAAAAGAAAAGTTAGGCCAGGAGTGAAAGGACTGTCTCAGCCTGTAGACAGGCCCTTGAGGTATTGTATTTAGTCATCCCTAACCCAGGTGGTTTTTATGACATCAGGGTGTGCATAAACTTCCACTGCAACGGCTGTGTTACTTATTGGGCAAAGAGCAGGTCTCTTGTCTCAGGAAGCCACAAACACACCCCCAGTTCATTACTCCAGCTATGATAAGCCTGATTTTTAAAGTGAGATCCTACCATACCAACCATGTTTTCCTTCTTAATAGACAGTATTATCTTCATGTGTATCACCAGGGATGCTCCTCCACTCTGACAGCTGCAGACTTTCTCCCAAAGAAGACAGCCACAAAAAACATAACCAAAGTAGGAAGAATACAAAGAACAGGACAAGTACTGGTGCTGGGTTGTCAGTGGAGCGTGTATGTTACCTGACAACATAACCTGGGGCCTTGGATTTAGTTACCAGATTATCCTCAGTTCCCAAAGAAAAATTATAATTTCCAAGAAAATAGGAAACCAAAGGGCTCAGAAGTTATGTGCTGGAGGTTTCGTGCAAAGTAAAAGAAATCGTAGAAACCTTTTTTGCCATAGGACCTTTGTTTTCCTGAAGTGGTATGTCAAAACATTGATTTGCTGTAATTAAGGCTTGGGTAGCATTTATAATCTCTCCATGCTAAAGGCTAATGGTCCAGATTGACAGTCCACTCTTAATATAATTATTATACCTACATGAGCTGCTGCCAGTTTTAACATGTATTTTTGAAGGCCTCTTGCAGGCTTGCTCCAGCCTTTCAGCATGTTTGCTTCCCTTCCTATTCTCTGAGCTCTTAAGCATTCAGACACACAGTTGGTGTTCGAGCTGTATCCCCTGGAGCTTCTGCCATTTGAAACAGCCTTCTCACAGCTCTTACTGACTAATTAGTTAATATTCATACAGAGACTTAAAGATGCATAACATGCATGCCCATTTTACATGTGTGCTGTTGCCTCAGCACTAACATAGGGGAAAACTGAAGAAAACCATCTAAGGATGTGTTCCCACTGGCACACGGGAACTTGTTCTGCAGTCGCCAAGCACAAAATGGCTCCCTGTGCCTGTAGAGCTAAATTCAAAGTGTTGGCCCAGGAAAAAACACTATGTAAGAAAGGGCAACCCTTTACCAACTACAGTAAGAAGGAGTAACACGGAAAAAGGCACATGCCTACTAAAGGAGTGCTTTGCCAAATTCCATACTCCTGCTCACTCCTATCTGCATCTGTTTTGCTCTTCCTTATATTTTCACTCCTTTTTATTACTTTAACGAATTGTTTTGAATTTCAGTGTACTCAAAAATTAAGGCTTTGCTACACTGGACTGTTATAAACACTGGTTTAATTAAGTATGTAAAGGTTAGCATTTCAACCTGGATACCAGTGGGATATACTGTCAAGGAGAAACATCCACTCACTCCAACAGGTGTTAGAGTCCAGTGCTACAAAATATATCATAGAGGGAAGAATATTCATAGCAGTATAGGTGACATGGTGGTGACAAGCTTCTATCTTAAACCATTCTTGGTATCCTATTTCAGTTCTCTTCACCTAGTCTGGTAAATCTTAGCAGTGACACACATGTCAGAACGTCCTGGAAAGGGCCACATCATTCACCAGTTTTGGTAGATGTGTGTACAGGCAGTGTTAACTAAACTCTCACAAAACTTGATTTGGTCAGCATCACTGAAGACCATCTGTGTTTATAGTGATGCAAGATGCTGTATTCTTTAATAAAATTAGGATTTTTGTGCTCATGGAAGGAAAATCGGCTTTTGTGTGTCAGAGAAAGAAAAATTGTTCTACGATTTTTTTCAAGCTTTTACTTGTCCTTAGGAAGATCTTCTGGAGGATATTCTCTGTTTCTCAGGGACATAAGACATCTTTGTGTGTGCAATTGGCAGTATTCTAGATTAAGTTTTATCACAATGAATAAAGCCCTTTGAAGACCAGCTTCTGAATGCAAAGCCAAACAGGAAAATGATCCAAAGAAAATGTGTCCAGCCTTAAAAGGGTTACATCCACTTTTCGAATCTGGATGAGGGGGCAATTGAGGGAAAAGTGACAGGGCTCAACAAGGAGAATTTGCAAGTAAATTCGACATATCTTCTCCCTTTTAGTTTTTAATCTGAAAAGATCAGTCAAACGTGACTGGTTACTGGAGGGGTAGGGGGCAGAATTAAAATGGGAAGATTGAAACTCAAGTCATGCATATCATGTTTTGACTGGTGAATTACTGCAGATATAAAAACATAACTGTGTATGTAAAAATAAGTCTTAAGCACATAGGGAGCTAAAGATTACACATTCAGCTGACATAGTTTAAGAATATAAAATAATCATATATGACACTTGGTAATTGCCAACATAAATAGCAGTAATTAACCATAAAAGATTATCATAATTGCAAGTGCCCCTGATTATTCCAAGGATTAAAACACTAGTTGCAAGCATAAAAGATTGTTCTTTCAGGTTTCTTCTTTTCCATGCACCTGGAAGCCTGCTGCTCTCTGTTTTTTCGCTATTCTGTCCCTCCAGAGCCATGATCAAAGGTGGTGAATACAAAGCTGTAGTGCTGCAAGGGGAAGTGTAGTCAACCTTGGGAGTATTTTTGATCACAATGTTAGTACTTCTCCAGCCCCAGGGGCACCTGACCAGTTCTTGTTGCTCTTGCACCAGTGATGGTATAGAACTGCTAGAGTTGTACCTAGTGTCAGCTTCATAGTCTCTGGGTAAAGCTGCACCCACTGAGACTCTTTTTCTGGTCTGTCCCCTCTTCCAAGTGGCAAGTCCATGCTTTCCTTTGCAGGAAGAGCTGGGATTTGGATAGTTTCTGGAGAGGCTTTTAAGATCCATGGTGCTATGGAGGTATAACTGAGCAATGCTTGCACCAAACAATAAATGCCTCCTCCATAAGTAGCCTCGATTTGCCAATAAGTGCACTGCATTTCAGGAACTGGGTTTCCAACAACGAGGTTTTTTACACAGCACTTCCACCAGCTTTTTTCACAGGAGCCTGGGCATCCAGTACCTCCAGAGACCATGGCATTATCTGCTTGCAGTAGGGTCCAGCTCACAGTCTAGGTCAGCTGTACTTGCTGAAAACACCTTTTTTCTCTACACACCCCACCCTTCCCTTCCTGTAGGATGGGCATTTAAACTCATCACCCTCTTTTAATGTCGAAGTCTTGGCTTCTGCAATCATCTATGTAACCACAACAGTGGCTACAATTTTTTCCTGGTAGGCTTTCTGCTTGATCTCCCTGCCCCCTTTAACTCCTTTCTGATCAAAATCTGTGGCAGATAACCTGTCACAAGCAGGCACACAGAAGAACTCACAATGTTCATTAATAAAGCCCAAAATATAGAGATATAAGTGCTATTAAATCAAGGAGTATTGCTAATGGTGAAGGCTACAGTGTCGGCATTCTTATGAACATTTAAATAGCAAATACAAAGGGGTGGAAGATAAATGCCTCTAACATGGGTGTAAGATTAACAACCACTTTGTCCCTGCTTAAAACTATACCAATAAGCAAAGGCATATATCACTTTGCACTTCTATTAAAAATTATGTCAGTAGTTAGAGTCAATCAGGAGGAGATTTCCAGATGACTTGCCCAGGAGAATGATTTTGGTTACCTTTGAAATGTTTATTAGACTGCCAATGTTATTAAAGAGAGACGTTGGGGGGGAAAAAGGAAGAGTAAAGACAAGCTTTTCTAAACTGTCATCTGCGATTTACCCTTCCTCCTCCAAACCTGAAAGACTCTCTTTTCATTGTTCTACCAACCCAGTAATCTTCTGGCATTTCATACTGGAGTCCTTTATATTCATCAGGAGGTTGATGGATGGGCAATAAGAATGGATAGCTGGGAGTGGAAAACTCAAAATTAAAATCCCCAGAGTGGCAAGATGCCCAAGAGATTTATTCTTTCTTCTGTCATCCTCTCAACTGAATTTCTTTTTGTGCCCGATTATTGATTCCTAGAGTAGTTAATGGTGTAATTTACTTTGCAAGTTGCAATTACTTCTGATCATTCATTTTTCTTCCTATCTGTTCATTAGTTAAAGCAGGAGACCCTTTGATCCAAACAATCTTCCCTACAACAAAATGGCATAGAATGGACCTTGATGTGCAAGATGCTGAGCTTCTGATTATTATGGTAGGAAACTGTTCTTAGAATTTTGTGAAAGTTGGCCTTGCATTGTTAAAAAAGGCATATTGTAATATTATTCTGCAGGCCTGATTCATCACAAATTAGGAATAACTCCACTGAAGTAAGTTGCAAAATGAGATGTTAACTAATGCATGTGAGATCAGAACTGGGTCCACTATTTGCATCACATTCTTGGTATCCTATTTCAGTTCTGTTCACCCAGTTTTCTCAAATCAGTTTGCTACAGCAGAGTTGCAAATCACAGGGAGATACAATGAGTGCTGTCCTCCCCAGAGGGACTGATTATGCTCGCACAATGAGGAAGGGACCAGGACGTTTCCTTGTGCCACTCTAGAGATATGAGGCAAGCACAGTAACCATTGTGGATGTTTCCCAGCATAATGCCAATGCCATTATTACTAGGCTATCCTGTACTGGGTGTAACTGGGTTTGGTATTTGTTATTTTAACTTATATTTGTGTATTTAGTAATAATAACAAGTAAAGGGTGTGGATCAGTGAGAAAAATTGAACTATTTACCAACTCCTGAGATATGCATGTGCTCTTGTGCAATCCATATATTTTCAGCTCGACTGTTTGTACTCTTCCTATTCAGCATTAAAACTCTAGTATGCAAAATTACTGCACAAATCCAAAATGCATCAAGTGAGAAATGGAACATGACTGGCTAGAGAGCATGTATACTATCTAGGAACTGAGATTTTCTGATCTCCAGGAAGATAAAATCTCAGCTAGATTTTTCCTTTCATGTAGTGAGACATTACACACATGTTTTCAATATGGAGAGAGACACACATGCCCATGCACATGTATGCACACAGTTGTAAAATAGGAATGTGTATGTTTTTCTGAATTCAGAAGAGAACACTAAAACTCATGACTATCACAATTCAGCAACCTGCTATCTTGTGTTTTATTGTTTAAATGTAATCCAAAAGAGTAGGATAATATACACAATATCCCATGAAAACAATCTCAATCACTGGCATGCATATGGAGTTACTCAAGTGAGCTAATTGATAGAGTGCCAAATGCTGTTTGCACTTAACACATGAGTGACTCCGTTGGCCTGGAAGGAGCCCTCACTCCTGTGCTACTACACAGTGAAGCTCATTGAACTTACACTACAGTCTCACTCCTGTTTGTGAGAATGGAATTTAGCCTGGAATCTTCTGTTTAATTAACTTTAAATTGCTATTGTCAGTCTTTAAATATCTAAAAGAGGCAAGAATTTTTTATGGATTTTAACGCCTGGGAGAGAGAATGAAATGGGAAGAATTTGCACTGAGTATCCTGATAAATGCAACTCCTCCCTGCAATGCTAGAAGGAATCAGAAAAGGATATCCAAGGAGAGGGCAGTGACTCTGAGCAGGGTAAGACCATCTGACTGGGAGATTGTTGTGAATGTGGGTTACAAAGGGAATGTCATTTATGGAAAGCAGCATTTCTAGCCATAATGTTGCAGTGATGATATGTTGAGAAAAACATATTTAGGCATTATTTTGAGAATTAATTTTAAGCAGGCATAACACAGCACAGAGAGTGTGTCTGCAGGAGGAATCTTTGTACTTAAGCGGAGGGAGCAGTGCTGCAGCAAAGGTGAACAACAGTAACTTCAAGGCAGCTTTGAGCAAATTCTTCAGACAACTTGTCTGGTAAGTGCTCCTCCAACATTTGTCTCCCTTCAGGTAGGGATATTAACGGCTTTAAGCTAAAACCAAATTTGTGCTGCCAAATTTGTCACTCAGGTTCCTTTATTTAGGAAGTATGGCAAGCAGAAAGCAATATGCTGTTGTGCTGCCAAGCATGGATGTGGGATCCAGCCACCAGACAGACCGGGTCTAAAGACTTTGAGTCAGAGTTTCCTCTTTATGCATTTAATCATCTCCTTAGGGATTATCTCCTTAGTGGGTTTTTTTATATATATCGGGCATTTATTTGGCATTTAACATATATCTTCTATTAGGTTTCTGTTCTTAATTATGTCTTTATCACACCTCCTCACAGCTTTCTTCATTTTGAAGTGCTAATAAATAGCTAGTCTGAAGTCAGCAAGTAGGTATCTCACTGACAGCATCACATCAGGGCTTCCCTTGCTATACTCACAAGACGGGTAAAAATACAGTTTGGTTTTTTTTATTTTCCAATGAAAATAAACTGGCTCACCACTATGACTTCAGCATGTCATATTCATTGCATGACTATTCGTGTTAGAATAGTCTTCTTCATCTGCCCAACTTTCTTTATCCATGCAACTTCAGATGAGTGGCACAAAGGATAGACTGAACTGCCCTTGCTGTTTCATTTGCAGGGTTTTCTTCCACTTGTACGAGCATGAGATCTCAGTGCAGAGGATGTTGCTGCCAGAGGACTGCAAGGGGATGGCAAGTGCAAAACCATCCCCAGCACTCCAGCCACTTGGAAGATTCACTTGCCTTCACTTTGGATGATGACAATTGCTGTGTTCCCATTTATACAGGTGTTTGTGCCAGGTTTCCAGTGTCTTCCTGTGAGAACATTTTGAATATCTGTAGGCCCATGGACACTATACTGGAGTCAGGACATGCATTTTCCTTGTGCTGTTTTGTCTTTGGTTGTATGAAAATGTAAATGAACTAATTTCTAATTACTCCAAATCAGATAGGCTCTAGAACAGACAAAACCTGGTTTTTGACACCCTGCAAACAAATCTGACACTTGACCCCACAGCCTTTCCAACTGGACATCCACTCAGGGCAGAGGGTGCAGCATTTTCTCACTCAGCAGCATCCAGTGTCAGCAGAGAGAAATAGGGAAAGAAGTATAAGTGTTTGTCATGCTGAGGACACTCATCACCAGGTGATGGCAATTTTCAGGTAAGATAGATGCTGCAGTGGAGGTACTTGACTCTGCAAAAAGGCATATGTTTGCCTAGCTCCACATGAGAACTCTGGGAAGTGGAATAGAGAGCAAAAGTCTGTGGCTGATCTTGCTGAATGGGACAGATGGAAACTCCTGCCAAAAATAGCTTTGCTAGGAGTAGAACACATGGTAAATTGAATTAATTTTAATAATTGCTTTTTATGCTTTGATAAAAACTGGCAAAGACCTAAAGGATCCTCTACACAAAATAATTAGCATAGTTCTCCTTGACTGCTCCCCTTTAAAGAGAATGCTGTTTTGAGGATCTCACGGCTCACAAAATAGAGAAGGATGAGGCTGCCCACTTGTGCCAGGAAAGCAGAGTGCTCGGCTGTATATGGGACCCACCACAAAAGCAGTGCTGAGTTTGGTCTACAAGGGGCATGCTTGTCTGCAGCCTGGCAGCATCCAATATCTGTCTGGCCACAGGATCTGCAGAGTCACACTCTGAGGGTGAGCAGATCCACAGTCTTTAAAAAAATTTCAGCAACAGCCTTTTTCTGAAAGGAAAGGCGTATTTCAAGATTTTCTTTTTTTTCCAGGAGATATATGATTTCCTAGCTTCTCTAGGAGAAAGGGAACAGGCAGCTCTTTTGCTCACTATAAAGAGGATTTTGGCCTACCATAGTGCTAGGTAGAACTGTCCTTTTGCCACATGAAAAGGGTTAACGGGAAGAGCATGCCCAAGCTGGGCTAACATGGGTAAAACATGTATTGCATCCACTACTGCTTCTTACCCCAACCTCTGGTCAGGAATTAGGGATGCTTGACTTGGAAGGAAATCCTCATAGCAAAGCAAACTCCTCCAGCAATGATGCTGGATGCACTGTCAGACAGCACCAGCACTCTGTTTACACAAGCCTTCTCACTGCCTACCTAAATTGATTTAGTCTTTTGCCCAGCTACAGCTAAACCAAAACACAGAACCCCAGCTGCTGGCAGTGTCCAGGCCAATGACACAAAATTGGTTTCTAATTGATGTAGTTAATTCAGGGCATCTGTGTTTCAAACAGCTCTGGAATAATGTTTAATTACCCCAGGGGATTTTGGAGCTGACAATGCTTGCATTTTTTTCCGGTTCTTGGGAATACACAATGAGCTCCTTACTCAAGTGCTATACATTTTTTATATGAATGAAATGTATTCTCTTTTACAGCTAAAAAGTGTGCCTGTCAGTGCAGATCAGAGTCAGTCCAGGATACAGCCACAAGCCTGTCAGAGTCAGGTAGGCAAGAGGACAATGTCTAAGAGTGGTATTTGTTCCTGTTAGATTAAGAAATCTCACTGGAACTGCAGTTTTGTCCCCCAAAAAGCACTGCGTGACTGCAGCTAAATGGAGTTGATTTTCTTCTTCCTGCCAGGGCCAAGCTGAGGCAAACAGACAGGATTTGTACTACATACGGGCAGCCTGGGAAGACCCAAGTGTGTGATAGAAATGCGTAAGTATAGAAATGCAACTGTGTCTGCACACAACAGGACACCTGTCCCCAAAAGGACAGGTTGAGCTAACGTTGAGCCAACGTTGGTTGGTTTGGGAGTGTGATTTGAATGCACTAAGTATGGATTGTTGAAAGTCCTTGGGCAGATAGACTGAAAAAAATCCTTCTAATTCAGGTCTTCTCCACCCAGAGGGATTATAGAAATGAATAAACTCTTCCCTGTACAAGGAGCCTGCTTCCTCAAGTGTGGCATGGTTTGGCTTTTTCCTTCCCAAGCCAGAACTGAAGCACATCAGCAGGAGCTCAGCAGGAGCTCAGCAGGGCCACAGGGATGCTCTCGCCCAGGGAGGAGGCAGCTGCTGGATGGCAGGTCTGTGCTGTGGCACTCAGAGTAGGGTTGGCACCAGAAGCAAGAGCCACCACATCCCGAGATGCCTCCCTGCCTTCCCATGTTGTCCCCCAGCACCCCAAGAATCTGGTCCTTGAGCATGTGTGTGCAGATAATGCTGCCGATGCTATTTGTATCCTGTAACTTTTTAAAGCTCAGTGATTTAGATTGACAAATGTATTCTGATTTCCTAATAAGTTTTCTTCACATCTTTGCTGTGTTTTTCCATAAGAATTATTCTATCCAGCAGCCTGGGAAAAAACAATCAACAGCTAGAAGGTATATTCCATTTCAAAATTTCACACAGAATTACAATGCTTCTTTTTGTTTCCTTCTGAAAAATATATTTGTCTTTGTGTTTTCCCCACTGGCACTGTCTTGTAGCTCAGTGTTTGACCTGATAGTTCATCACCCCTTCTGTTTCTGTTGGTGTGTTTCTGTGAGGTGTATTGGATTGGTCTGCCATGCTGTTACTTTTGCTCCTGCTTTCATCCTACAGCTGCACTGTAGTTTAACAGCCTCTTCACAGAACACCTCGAAGGCTGCTGATGTTTGTAGCTGCAAGTGCTCAGTGAAGCCCTCTTAAAACACAGCCATTAGCTGAGAAACACCATGAGAAGAGCAAAGAACTAGGGAGAAGTGGACACACTTGAGCAAACACTGCAAAAGGGATAGATATTCTGGAGCTGCTGGGTTGAAACATTTGACTGGATCAAAGGCAGCAGATGAGGACAAATCTTTGACTTTTCTGCAAACCTGTGGGTTTTGACTGTAACTGAAGATGAATGTTTCAGTGTGTCAGGCGATGAGAAATCTTAGAAACACTAACAGAATACCAAAAATGCTGCAAGGAAAGGCAGCTGATTCAGTTTCTTGCCTTACTTAGTAATCAAAGAAGTTGCTTTTGATAGGTTGCTTGTGAAAAAGGCTTTGTCATTTTCCAGAAATTAGCAGCTTTATTTGAACTACCATCAGGATGCCAAAACCATGCAGGGAGTGGGACAACTGTAAAAACTGTATTTTAGGACTGATTAGATGTGCCCAAGCCCCCAGATTTGGCATGGTTTGATCAGAGCCACCAGCCTGTGCTTGTAGGTCCCATAAATACAAAAATCCAGTAGTCATTGGTGGGATTTCTGAAGAGTGCCCAAGAAAGTGCTAATACATCCATAGTGGTTGAGTTAAACAGGTTTGTGTGACAAGTCATCCTGCAGTGGAAAATTAGAAGGATTACATACTGGTATAGAAAGAGTCTGCATGATGAGTGAGCTTTGCTATCTGGGAGCTATTTCCAGCATGACAGATACAAAGTTATTTGAGCATGCTAGACAGAAAATTCCTTTTTTTAATCCATCATATGAATAGGCTAGATTGTTTCTAGAGATGGTGCTTAGATTTCTGTTTAGAGCCATGTTCTGGACTCTGCAGAGGGGGAGATTTTCCCTGTAAGATCAGGATGGATGTAGACTTTTTGTTTAGGAGGAGATATCCTGAAGCACAGCACTGCTCCATGCTGAACCCCATTCAAAGATTCAGTCATCCAAGTCTTGTGGCCATCTCCAGAGGGGAAGGGGAAGAAGAGACACCAAGACTTGTCTGGAAGAAGGCTCTCTGCTGAGTCCCATCTGCTCACTGATGGGACTTGGCCGCAGGAGGAAAACTTGCTCACTACCAGTATAAAATAGTTATTAGGAATTTCTTCTGGACCCAAGTGCTGACACTCCAGTACTCAACAGCCACGACAGAAGATTCTCCATATGCTGTAAATCATAATGCATAATATGTTTGTCCATTTTCCCTCAAAATTCTTTAGAAAGGCTGAGATGCAGAGAATTAGACAAATCCAGATCCAAACCTTCCTTGTCTCAAATGTTCTGTGTGCTGCTCTGACCTCTGGTCTTTGGTTTACGTGCTAATCTCTGCTCTTTCTGAACTTCACCCACTCACCACAGCCCATCTCGTTTACTGTGTGCATCCCAATGGTAACCCCAGAAATAGTGGTAGGTCACATTCAAGTTTGCTTACAACTGGTTTGCATTTTCTATAGCCTGCCTGCATGCTCAGAAGGGAAATTCACTTCCTGGGCTGCCTGAAAGGGGAATTGTGACTGATGAAAAGAAGAATATAGGACACATACCAGAATACCAAATTTCAGATTAAAGCCTTTTTTACTACTGAGAAGCAGTTTAGCATGCTTTGTCCTGCAGGAAAGTTCACAAGAACTCCACCAGGGTTTTGGAATTGTGAGGGACATGTTCTGTGAAATAAAGTGTTCTGCCACTAGCCCTTTCCAGATATCCATGTAAGAGGCCTGGCTTTCAGAAATGTGGACATACTTTTTTTTGCCACAGACCCTGTGTACAGAGGAGTTTCATTTTGAGGAGCACTCAGACTCCAGTCCTTGCAGAAGCAGCAGTAGGCAGGGCACCACTGGTGCAGGCTGTTTGGATGCCCCTGCACAGGGCACCACAATCCCTCTTCATAACATCTTGTAACTCCCACAAGGTGCATCGTCTTCATCCACTCCCTTGGGAAGTTTGAGCCTTTTTTCCAGGTTTACTACACCTGTTCTTTTTGGGGTGGTACCACCTGACTCCCAAGCCAGGGTGAATACCAGCCACTGCCTCAGGTCTTTCAGCAATGTGGTGAGTTCAGCCTTGAAGGCAGCTGAGCTTCTGCTGGCTGGCAATGCTGAATGGAAAATATTGACTGAATGAGGCTCATTCCAAACACAACATGAGCATTTCCTACTCAATCACACTAGAATTTTTTGATCATTGGTGCTACAGGTTACAAACATACCTCCCATCCACCCAGAACAGCCACTAGACAACTTGTGAGGTGAGAAGAAGAAAGTTAGGAAGTTTTATCAGATAAAAAAACTAAGGCATGAGGCAGAGCAAATGTGCTTTGCACTTCTCCAGCAGTTTTACACCCAAAATAGGCCTGCAGGCTCATATCTAGACAATGGTCTTACATGGTGCCATCAGTCACTCTTCACCCTAAACTCTGGATAACCGTTATCAGCAGAGTGAGCTCCTGCACTGGCTGCTCTTTCTGCCTTTGTCTCTTGCAGTGTCACAGTTGCCTCCAGCAACCTGAGGCACTGCAGGACCTTGGAGATAGGAGCTGTGATCTCTGTGAAAGTCTTTCAGAATTTGGGCCAAATTTTATTTTCCTTCCTGGTCAAAATGTCTGCCATGGCACCTATAACCAGGAGAATAGGTCTGAGTGACAAATGACATTTATTTTCTTCTTTTATAGGGTGAATAAAAGGAAAGCGACATTAAGTAAAGATGAGGTAGGAAAATGGCTGATTTGAGATGCATAATAGATGTGCTATCTTCTTAATAATCCCACAGGAACTGATTATCTCAGTTTACAACCAGTTTAAGGCAAAACACAAAAAAAAATGATGAGGCTGTAGCCATAACCATCATTTTAGAGGGGGATTATTCATATTGTATTATAGGAAGCAGTGAATTACTAAAAAGCTGTCTCCTGTTGCTGCAATTACTCCCAATTACTGTCACTCACTCTTGTAAGGGGTTTCTCGCCTCTGTCTTTGCAGGGGCAACACAGCCTGGCTCCTTCCCATGTGCTGCTGTCCCCCAGCTCGCTGCTGCTGTTCTGAGGATGCTGGTTTTTGGAACAGGGTGTAACTGGGCCACTGGCTTTACACAGGTGGGGATGTGTGAAGAGGGGTCGACTCCATCTTCTCTCACTGTTATCATCCACTGCATCTAGCCTCTCATTTGCCCACAGCCTAACTACAACTCTGTCCTTTCACAGGGTTGGCCCACACCAGAGTCCCAGCTGAGTGTAGAGGGGTGGCTGCTGCACCATCCCTCAGCCCCAGGAGAGTGGCAGGTGGCACTGAAGCTTTCACTATGTGTACTTGTGCTTAATCCTGGCAGGGGTGAATTGTCCATCCCACGCAAGCCTCCATGTTTGTGAGAGGGAACCAGGTCTGTGGCAGATCCTCTGGCTTGGGCTGAGCTCCTCTGGTGCCATCTGCTAATCACCTCTTCTTACCACAACTTTTTCCACCTCTCTCTTCTTGTTGGCTTGAGGAACTCTCATTTACCTGGCTGATTTCAAGACCATTAAAAAACTGGCCTTAGACTCCTCCAATTATTCACCTTGTTAGATCTTTTCCAATGTCCAAAACCTGTGGAAAGGTGGAAAGGATCGGTTTAGGTCTAAGACCAGCTTTCCTCTGTGATAGTTACAACTTGCACCTCTGAAGCCTTGAGCTCACAAGGGTGTGAAGACTTTCATATCTTGTGATACACCACAAGTGGCTCCTGCCCCCAAGCTCCTGCCCACTGAGCCAAGCCCAGGCACCTGTGCCGTGGAGATGGCAGCAGCCCTGGCTGCTTGTTGGCCCTTGCAGAGCTCTCACCATGGCAGAGGTTTGTCGGCTTGCCCTGTGCCTGGTACCAGGGTGCCTGCATCCCCTCATTGTCTGCTGGTGATGGGTGGCAACATCCAGCACATACCAGTGACATCCTGGTGCTTGCATTACCTTGGCTAGGCAAGGTATCTTAAGAAGTAGGAGTAGTGCACCATGGAATTGCAAATCACTGTGGAAATGCAACTTTATCTTCTGTTTTCATCTGTATCATGACTGCATCATGACTGGAAACAAGAGTCACGCTTTAGAAAGGAAACAAAACACAGTCTTCTCTTCATTTTTCATCTTTTTCTTTGAAATCCCAGATCCTCATTCCCTGGACACTCTCCTTTAGTTTTGGAAAGATCTGGGCATTGATGGGAGTGAAGCAGCTTGGCTCATCCTTCCCTCACAGATTCAGACTTTTATCAAGAGCTTCTTATTAATGACAATAAAACAGCAAAACCCAAGTGTTTGTCATAATTGGGATATTTTTTTACACTTACAAAGGTGGCTGCCCTGGTCAGGACTGTTCCTAAGAAACATGTGGCACTGACGTGGTTTACCTTTGTGTTCTTGCTGCTGGTAATAGATCTGGTGTTAAATTCTCTTTCCTAAACTCGAATGCTGGAGACTGCTTTTTGAGGTTTGTGCAGGGACAGATGACAGAGGAAGCCCTCCTCTTTGGCCAGGTTTGTTCTGCAGCACATACAGCCAAATGCAGCCCACTCTGTGCTGCCACCAGACCTGGTCACTCTCTTCTCTGACAGGGTGCCTTAGAAATGGCTTTTCAGCCACATGGGGTCAAGGGAAACAAGCACAAGGAAAGGCAAAGTCAAAGCCAGGCACAGAGCCAACAGCTTGACTCACCGGAGAGACCTATTTGCCGGTCCTGAGGATGTAGGAGCAGCACCTTCCTGCTGGTTAAATTGATTTCTTTCATGCATTTATTGAAGGCAAGAGATACCGTCCCCTGCCTGCAAAACCACTGTTCAGACTGGGTGGTCTTATGTTAACCTCATGAACAATAGCTCAAAAAGTAGGAAATCCCATTAGATCCAGGCATGGTCTGCCTCTTGGTGCCTGGATACTCCTGGAGACTGAAATCAAACCTTCTGTAAACCTTGGCAGGGAACTGAGCCTGAACAGTCCCTTGGGCCTGTGTGCAGGATGTGCAATCCCCTGCCCTCAGGACTGAGCACCAGCTCTCACCGTGTACTTTACCTGCGACTTCTGGTTTTCAGCTCTGATTTGCACAGTTGCAGTCCTGGATGGAGCACAAAGGCTCAGCTCTGGCTCTGCCTCTGGCTCTGGCTTGGGCCTGTCTACCTGGGATGGGGCAATGCAGGGGCTGGCTGAGGGAGGAAGTGGCATGGGAAAACCCCTCTCAGACCCACGTGTACACAGCATTGACCATCACCCATATGGCAGAGTGGAACTCTTGCTCACACCTGCACTCTTTGGAGAGGAGCTGGGTTCAATGCTGCTCACTGCCTGGTGAATGTTTTTGCAGTCTTTACCTTTCAATTTTCAGAGGGTTTGTGAGCTTCATAAGCAGCCAATGAATATTGAGGTCCTTCTCCTCCCTTCAACTCCTACCCCAAACAAAACCTTCCTCCCTCTATTTGTCAACCTGCAAAGTCCTTACCACCCACTGAGCTTTTCCCTTCCTCCAACATCCTATACCTGTGGTGTGTCTAACACCCTACACCTCCACTCCTGTGTTTCTCACTTCTGCCTTGTAAGTTCCCAGGCTGTTGCGTAAAAAGATGGTAGAGCCAGGCAGGGATATCCAGAGGTCTCAGCTTCCAGAGACACTTCATAGGTATTCAGGCTGCCCTCCTCCTTGCTGATGAGCCTCGTCTACAGAGTTTTCCTGCATAAAAAACTGCACATGTCAGAGGGGAAAGACAAATGACTATAGCAATAATGTGGAAGAACATCCTCTGAACATCTGAGAGGGCTGAATCATGAAACCACTTTTATCAAGGCATACAAGAGGCACTTAAATATTAGCTGATGCTTATAAATAATATTGGTATGTTAAATACACACATATTTTCACAGTTTTATAAAGCAAGTGATCTCTGTTTGCTTTCAACTGGAAATCATAAAGTAAAAATCAATGAGCTTATATCAAGCTTACATTACAGTCCTTGAAGAGTCAACTGACTCTATAAAAATGACTTTTTTCTAACGAAGATATAATTAATTGGATTGAGTTGGCAAAGTTTAAGTGCCTTGTCATATTTTGATTGCTATGCAATGCTAGAACTTATTGATTTTATAGAACACCCTGTAGATAAATGTAATGATTAATTTCATTTGGTTTACAAGAACATAAAACTTCTATGCAGAACTGGATGCACTATTATATTTTTTCATTACTTCCTATACCTGGCAGGAGTGTGGGTCTGGCTGTGGAGCTATGACAGGTGGCCTGGCCTTTCCCGTTTTCTTATTTACTCCAAAGAAATTCCATTTTTCTCCTAAACTCATGGGTTTTTCATTTCAAGGACTTTGGAGAGATTATTTTTCAATATTTATTTCTTGTGTGTTTCTGTTTTCTTTCTGAAAAAAAAGGAATGTTTTTTAAGTTTTATTCCATGTTTCCCTGTTTGCAAAGCCATCAATCACAGGTCCAAAACCCAGGCCCAGGTCATGAACCCACTTCTAGGTCAGTGCTTGCCTTGAGGATTGAAAAGCTGGCTCCAGGCTCTCAGTTCAGAGCCCTGTGAGTCTGGAGGCCCCCGTGCACCTCCCTGCTCTGCCCGGCCCCCAGGGCAGCTGGGGGGTTCTTCCAGGGAGAGGTGCAGAAGAGCAGTGCTGCCAGGGCCTGCCCTCACTGGCTTCCTGTACCCTCAAATCCAGCCAAGGGGGGACAGCCAGGCCAGCTGCTGGAGCTCTGGCTTCCCCCAAAATAGGGCAAGCCAGGCCTATGATCTTGTTTGCACACACTGCGATCAGGCTGGGCTTGGTGAGCAGCCCTTGGAGCAATTTTTCGCGAAGCTCTGGGGTTATTTTTAGTCCTTGCTACAGCACTTGGTGCCACATGACTGCCTCTGAATTATTTGGTTTCTTAATTGGCAGAGTTGATGTAAAAGCAAAGTGAGGGGAAAGGAAATACCAGCAACCTCCCTGGGTACACCCTGCCAAGCCTGGGGGTGACAGTCGTGCTCACTGTGAACTGTCTCGGCATGTTTTTGTACCAGCAAAACAGGGAATGAAAAGGATTTCGCCATAATTTTGGATCCGTTCTGGTAGTCCCTTCCTCGCCTCTCGGCTGTATTCTTGCCCCCACTGCTGGCACAGGCGGAAAGTGCATCCCGAGGTGCCGTCGGACATCCTCCCTGGCTGACAGCGGGACTTCAAGCCCACACGGTATCTGCAAGGTACCGAGATTGAAATCAAAGCTTTGATTTTTATGTTTGCCCTCGGAATGGATTAGTATTGAATTCCTGATCTACAAGGTGTTTAATGTGTCTCTGGCAGAGCACATCAACTGGCAGAGCAGAAATCTTTTGAGTAGCTTAAGCTGACCAGAAATAGACAGAAAAGTCACTTTGTACAGTCTGGATGATAACTGCTGGAATCATATCCCATTAAGTACCCATGCACCACATTCCTCCAAATCAGCACTCTCTTCTGCTCTGAACACAGACGCTCATTTCTGTGTGATCTTGGGAAATCTCATATGCCAGATGTGTTTGAGTAGCTTCCTAAAATAAAATATCTGGATCAATATGAGAGCAAAGTGATGCCTTAAGACATCAAAATAAGACGTGGCTGAGGATGCTCAAACCAGGCTACCAACAGTACACTTTCTAAACCCCACCCCTCTGAGGGGGCAATTGGCAAGATCATCAGTTGTCCGTGTCATTGCTGTGATGTTACATCCTAAATTATACAGCTGGTGGGAAAGCAATATCCAGTATTAAGCTAAAATCTACTCTCCCACTGAGAACCTGACCTATCCATATCCCAGCATAAACCACAGCCTTTATAGCATTGCCCTTTCTCCAGCAGTGCTCTGGGATGCAGGGTCAAGCTCCAGACCAGCTCTGCTCCCCTCTGGCTGTTCCTAAGTGTGGCTTTTTCTGCGACACTTTGGTCCTGGGAAGCGCTGCTAACCAAGTTTGGTGTGGAATTTCAGGCGAGGACGGCAGCGGCAATCACCAGGGCAGGAGTCCTTAGGCTCTGCCTGGCAATAGCTCTGTGCCGCTGGGAAATCCACTGCCACCAAGCCTGCAATTTCCACGCTAACAAAGCAAAGATTAGCGAAACCACGAGGAGCACAGCATCGCTCAGGCTTGGGCAGACTTTCCCCGAGGGCGTGCACGACGCCCACCCTGTCAGAGGGCACCCCATTTAAACAATTGCTGAAACAGTGGGGTATTTAGTCCAGTGCCTGCATGGCGCCATCCGCAGGCACTAATCACTCCAGGCTGGAAGATGCACCTCGTCCCACTGTTAGCACCTGGTCAGACACAGCCCCGCTCCCCACTCCTTGCGCTGGTGGCTGCCCCGGCACCAGGCCATTTGAAACGTTATCCTGAACAACTGGGATGTCAGGAAAATTGTGAAGCTACACTCAGCTTAGGGCTCATCACTGCTTGGCTGAGCACTGGCTGTACGTTCAGGGCTGCCGGCGGCAGAGAGGCTCTCGCCAGCAGCAAGGCAGCTGACGGGAGGAGTGAGTGCCCCGGCAAAGCCACCTGCCCCGGTGCTTTGTCCCCGATCGCGAACATGTCCATCAAGCCGCAGGAGTGACTCCTGCGACTGGCACTCTGGCAATTACCGTGCTTCTTGATCTAAAAATACAGTTAAAACTTTGCTCTCGAGGTATATTGTAAAAATGCCACTTTTAAGGGCTTTCTCACAATAGGGATACAGTTCGTGGGGAGCTGTAACTCAACCACTGCTCCAGGGGGAACTGGAGTAGCGGCGCCTGCCTAAGGCACTCACAGGTGAGCTGGAAGGGGAAGCAGCTCAGCTGTGCCAATGGCAGCGGCTTTGGCAGCAGCGCTGGATGGAAACCAACCACAGAGATTTATAAATCACTGCTCTTTACGGGCAAATTACTTCTCCTTAGATCAGGGGAAACAAAGTATCCAGGAGGGGAAGAAAATCTAACCTTTGGGAGGTTATCACGGTTTCATCCCAGAACATCTGCCAGCCCTGGTGTCAGTGCGAGGTAACAAACACATGGCACGAATCTGGGAGTATAAGAGATGTGTCATTACAAGAAGGAGTAGGAGGAATATAAAGCAAGTTGACAGCTCACATCCTGTGCCATAATCCTAGAAATTGTTAATATTTACAAAATTAACAACTAATATAACGGATGACAATCTCACTCCTCCTGGTTGTCATGAGGATATTAACAGTTACCACCCGCTCCAAACTGGAAATATTACCCGTCTCTGGAGCTCCTGCTGCTCAGCAAGCGTGGGGACGACAGAGCTTCCATACCAGCACCAAGCCATGCACTACTGGGGCTGGAAATGCCTCCTGACCTCACTCAGTGCACTGGGAGCAGAGGGTCTGGCAGAACAGAAGGAAGGTTTCTCTCTGTCTCCAGATCCTTCAGGAGCCCAGGATCCGGCTCCATGCACTGCAGCCTGGTGGGGAGAGCCCAGAGGAGGAGGAGGATGGGGACTACAGGCAGTGCTGGAGGGAGGAGAGGTGAGTGCCACACTGGTGTGGCTCGTACCTCTGAACAAGCTGCCATTTTAGGAGAAACGCCCACGCTGCTGGTGTGATCTGCCAGCTGTAGGGCTGGAAGCTAATTGATGAACAGATGCTACAGTGTCATTTCCTTAACAGGAAAGACCTGACTAAAACCCAGACAAAGACGCTTGAATCCCAGTGACTCCATGGGAAACATATTCCCAGACTAACAATCATAAAAAGGTGGAACTTCAGAATCACAGGTAAGAAAGAGAATAACAGCAGTACCCATGTTCTCAGAGGTGAGATACTTTTTTTTTAAACTGTTACCTGTCCATTAGGAGGACTGCAGGAGGTAATAAGGGGTTAACAGACGCTGTAAGTACATGAAAATTGTGGATGGTGCCTGCACATGCAGGTTTTCTGGCTTCATTTTGCCCTGTCCTTAACAAAGAACATTAGTTTCCAAGGCCACTCTTTGCACACATCCTATCAGTCTCATGATAATTTAAAAAAGTTCTCTTTGTCAGAGTGCATTGTATGCAAAAAAATCACCACACTCTTTCTAGTTCACCATATGCAAAATCAAAACAGAGAATTACCAGCATAATTGTTTTCAAAGAGCTTCCAGGTACTGGAAAGCTATAAAAAGCAAATTTCCTCTTCACAGGAATCATTTTCTCCCCTTGAAGTGGCAAATTGTTGGCTGCATGAGAGGGTGGCCCAAAGAAGGAACCTGAATGAGAGATGGTGAATAAATGGATGGCAAAAACTTTTTTTTCAAGGCACCCTGAGATCAGGAATCTCATTGTCAGCCAGGCCAGTAAAACAATACTGACCAGTGGAGCCAAAAGCTGCCTTTTCAGAGCCTGGTGCTCCTGCTGGCACAACACAAATGCTCACCTGGGGGTAGCCCCCCAAGGCTCACTGGAAGGAGCCTCAATTTGATGGATCCTCTGGAGAAATGACTAAGGGGACCATTAGAGGGGCAAACCACAAGCTACAGTGCTCATTAACTGGTGCACCACAGTAGAAGACAGCAGCTTCTTTCCTTTAAGTTCAGTGGGAAAATAAATGTGACCCAGTAAAATAAAGCATTGCTTTTAAATATTAAAAAAGCAATGACTTCAGAGAACAGATACATAAAATCATCACAGTCACATTAAAACTGTTGTGTAGTTTGCTCTAAGAAGCTGGTACGTTTTAAAAAACTCTAAAACCTTCACATGTTACATCCCATAAAGTTTGCTTTTCTTCCCATTGTCTTTTATTCTGCCCTCAGCCTCTGAAGAGCACTCCTTTACCCCCCGTTTTGCTTTCTGTTTGTAAAGCTTTATGCATTTCAGTTTTTCATGGTCTTCTCAGATCATTATCTTATTTTTTCATCTTTCCTTTCAAGAAACTTCTTTTTTCCCCCACCTGCCATCGTCTTCAGTAGAATACTTCTCCCTTTTGGATTTCTTTTATTCTTCTCATCTTTATGCCTTTCACTTACTCTTCCCCAGACCCTTCATTCCTGCTTTTGCTTGTCAAAACTGTGTTTCTTCCTCCTTCATGAGCGAAGAAGTGGGAAGGTTGGGTGGATTTTTTTGCTATGAGCACCCAGGAATGCTCCAATCAGTACTTTGAAACCCTGCAGAGGAGAGCTTGCATGAGTCTTTCAACACTTTCAAAATTTGCAACTGCAGTTAATGGAAGTCTGACTAATGCTTGAAAATCATAAGCTTATTTTAAAGCAGTGCTGTAGCTACCCACCAATAACATCATCAGGCCTTCCCCAACAAGCTTTTAATTTTGCATAAGAGACCTTACTCCATGCTTTGAAATCCTTGTAGCAACTTCTTTTTCTCTAAACCCCAGGACACAGCAGATGACGGATGCAGTCTCAGACAACACCTGAGCCTTTAGCTCTGGCTGGATTTCTGTTCAAATCAAAGGAAAGCCATAATGCTACCCTGCTCACAGAAAACCATGTCCGGGCATACCCAGGGAGATTTCGGAAGAGTGGTGAATCCAGTTCAGCTGGAAGTGAGTGTATGTAAACGTCTTCAAGCCTCAAAGCATGTGTCTAGCCATGGCTGCAGGCATCTGTCAGGAAAGCAGTGCCTCAGCCCTGAGAACAGTGCCACCCTGGAGGGCTGGTGTAGCATTCAGTGCCAGGGAAGGGTCTAGAGCCTCTTCACCCCTTCCCGATAGATGTGCCCTTGCTATTTATTTTGTTTCAAAAAGAATCTGCAATAGTAGTTTGGGGATCCTCTGACATTTCACTGACATTTCTTCAGGACTTTGTAGCATGATTATTACTGTCTCTAGGTCCCCTCACGTGTTAATACCTACACCACATTTAATTGTGTGCATCCAGATGGGGGCCAATTTTTGCTGTGAATTCTTAACATGCACCCAACCTAGCACCTTCATGGGCCTGTTTCAGTTGGATCTGTTCCCTAGACAGATCACTTAAGAGATCTGGAAAATCCTCTGCAGAACTTGCAACAGATAGAATTGGCTGTTCCTGACAAGTCTACCATTTTTACTGTTCTCCATCTGCCTACTAAGACTGCCTCGTTCTTCTGAAGTACTGAAGACCACTTAAAATGTGTCTAAAGCTTGATGCCAACTTCCTGGCCCTGCTTGCCAATTCAAAAAATCTGTTGCAAAATATATGTCAATACATTTATTCCCAAACTAAGGCAATCGTTACTTAGATGTTGAGGTAATCCCAAATGTGCTCCAGAGGCTGGTGCTGGTAACAGAATCTTCAGATACAATGCCACTTTTGCAGAAATGAAATATTTAAAACCTTTTCTGCTCTCACTGAACACCACAGGCCTGTCTTGGCAGTCTGGGCATGATTCCCAGCTTGCTGTCCGGATGGCAGCCGACACCCAGCAATGGGTTGCTCAGCTATGAAATTCATGAAACTGGAAAGCAAGGGCAGGAAGGTCCTGACATGAGCAATCTAGGTATGAATATCTTGCTCCTTGAGTTCCCTCATTAGCTTTTGCTCTTCTAAGACTAAAATTGTTTGGAAATCACTGTCTGTAGATTTTAAGTTTTCCTTCCCCACTGGTAAGACCTGAAGCTATTTGAGCTTTTAAACAATTTGCAGCTTCTGAGCTTGGTTGTGATGCCAGTTTTGTACAGATAAATATAGAACCCGTGGCATTTTCAAAAGCCATTTGGAATAGCTCTTCAATACAAGCACTTTCAGCAGAGATTAAACATATTATTTGGGTTTTCTGCCTAAAGAAAAAAAAATAATTTAAAAAATTGGCAGAAATACCAGTTCCTTCAAATGACAAAGTTCTTTTCCTGAAACTGGGGCTGGCAATTGGCAGCTCTTCACAAAGAAAAAATTTTTTTTTCTCTCTCTCCCCTTCCCTACTCCTTGATTTCAAAATAAACCTTCAAGGCAAAAAGAGCAAGACATAGCAACAAAGAAAAGAAAAAGAAACTGATTAAAATTTTTCGCTTCTTGAACAGAATGCTTTGCATTTTAACTAGCTTGTATCAGATAAAATGCTACCACATTCCTACAGAAGAAATTAACATGACAGGAAACTGGACACATATGTTCCTCAAGGAATTTCCTATTCAGAGGTCCTAATTAAAAAAACTAAACAACAATACAAATGAAGAACTTTATTAAAATCACTTGGAATATCATATGAAATTTAATATTGTATAATATAGGTGCAACCCCCGATATTAACTGGATGTGACACATGTGAAGAGAGGACATTTATATACATATAAATAGAAAAGCTAAAATATGTTGGACAGTGATGTATTAAATGACTACATAAATGTGACCATAATTAGGAGAATATGTAATTTTGTATCCCTCTAGCAGTACCTTCTAAAGCAGTATACATAGTAAATTGCATTTACTTCTAGTTCCTGCTTTCTTATAAGTAACAGGAGATGCATAGGAATATTATAAGCACATGCAAAAGCAATGTAAAAGATATAAAAACAGAGGCAGAAGCCAGGCACTTATTTGTTCTTGGCTGCCAGAGGTTTACGGCTGATCTTCTTTGACTTGTCATTGTTCTTCTTTGGAGGTTCAGGATTCGCCTGCATGTGTCTGCCATAAAGACTGTAAGGAAATGAGACAAAAGAAATTGTGATACCGGCTTTTACTCCACAGCATGCTAAACAATGCATCTAGTTACTAGAAATAAAAAAGGAAGATCTTTGTTTTGTCTCTGACACTGAATTTTCTATTAGATCTCATGCTGCAGTCATTAACATTTGGCTTTTTGTGACTTTTCAGGGTAGTAACATTAGGAAGAGCAGGTCTTTGGAACAGTGAAGGAGCAATCAGTTTTGCCTTCAGAAACTAGCAACCTTTATTCTGCAGTTATGGGATTAAGGATCAGAAGGCTGCAAGGATGTGTATTCAAGTAGACAATGATAAAAATTGGGTTGAACTGGAGAGATAGAGTGCCCGCTTAGAGCAGAGTGAGCATCATCCCTAACCAGAAAACCCAAGGGCTTGATAATGTGACAGAGAGCAATGGTGTCACAGCCGCCTTTGCTGCTCACACATGATTGATAGCACTGGGACAGCTACCAACACATCAATGCCACATTAGTAAGTACCACTGATTAAATGTTGACAAAGTATCCTACAATTAAGACGGCTAGCATTCACTGTGAAGCTAAATAGACTACATGGCTGAGAGGATCTTGCTAAATATCACATAGTAATTAATAGATAATTTATGAGCAATCCTGATTAAACTAAATTAAAAACCTACCCAAAATAAACACAGCTCAAACTTAACTTTCCTTATTGACATAATGCGCTTTTTGAAGACGTACTTTGCGAATTTTGGTCAGGGTAATTGTCTTCATAGTAGCTGGCATGGGGCTGTGTGGTTTGGGTTTGCACTGAAAACAGTTGACAATATATAGATGTTTCTGGTTTTGTTAAGCAGTGTTTGCACAGAGCCAAAACCTTTTCTGCTCCTCACCCCACCCCATGGATGAGTGGGCTGGGGGTGCACAAGTTGTTGGAAGGAGACATAGACAGGACAGCTGACCTCAGCTGACCCAAGGGGTATCCCAGACCATATCACATCATGTTCATCGTATAAAGATGAAGGAAGGAGGGGACATCTGGAGTGATGGCGTTTGTCTTCCCAATTCACTGTTACACACAATCTTGGAGGTCTTTTCCCACCTTCATGATTCTATGACTCTATTCTATTTTTACTATTCTACATCACCTGTTATCAAAGCTATTACCTGCTCTGAGCTTTATTTTGCTTCAAGTCTCTGGAATACACTTCAACCCTGGGGTTGCTGGACTATGGAGCAGGATCAGAGCTCCTTGTAGGGTGGGGTGGAGAGGCAGTGCTTGCTTTCACCTTCTCAGCAGCTGAAGCTTTACATCATGCTGCTAAGCAGGCTTCTGTCAAGGTGTGCTGTAGCCAAAACAGCCTTGCTCAAGGAAAATAGAACTGCAAACTATGGCACTACTTTGCCTTACTGAAATTTTATGTGTCACCACCTACTGCCAGCAAGGGATCAGATTGCCATTTCCTGATGAATGCAGAGAGCTTTGACCCTCTGCGATAACTACACTCTTCATATTAGCCACAATACACATATTTTTGTTCTATTTCATATGAGACAGAGCCCCAACAGCACAAGGCTGTATTTTATCCAAGTACACAGTATGCATACTAATCAAATATCCATCCTAAGTAACTGTGCTGTTTCGAAAAGTGTTAAGTGTTATGGAAGGAGATGGTTTGTGGTATTAGGAAATAATATACCTGTAGAAGAGCACAGAAGTGACATTCAAGGAGGTTGTCCCATCAGAAACTGATCCAGGATAGAAAAAGCCAGGGAACAAGCAGCATCTTGTTCTCAACAATACACAGTGCAGCATTTGAACCACTGTCAGCAGTAATTTTGTAACTCCAAGAAGTTAGTAACACAGAAGTGGAAATGTATGCTCAAATCTGTGAACATCAATAGTTAGCTAAATACTAAATTAACATTCAAGCTGATTTTTCACTCTTTTTCATAGAATAAGAAAGTCCCCATTTGGGACTTTAAGCACTGAATTAACAGAGAATCCACCGATCTCCTGTATCGGAGCACAAAAACCTGATGAGAACAGAAGTCCCCTGTCACTGTCCTGTCATCCACATCCTGCTGCCCCCCAGCTGCTTTGCCCTGCTAGTGCCAACCCAGAGAGGACTAAATCAGCTTTAGTGGTTCTCAGGTGTTACATACTCTCTATCTGCTCAGGTTGGTTTAGACTCCCCTTTTTCTCTCTGGAACCTTTAGATAAGTTTCCCTCTCAAGTGACTCTTTTGGCATTTATTCTGCCTCTCATTTCTTCCTTTCTCAGTGCAAATGTTCAAGCTTGTGGACTGGCAGAGCTCATTCGAGTGAACTTTTCCTGAAGCAAAAGGGTGTGGTGGGGATTCTACTGACTACACAGGTGCTTTCCAAGTGCAGACAATGAATATTGACAATTTTGAATGAACTTCAGAGTTCTGCTGAAGTCTACTTGGGCAACACCTTTTGACTGTGAATGAGGTCCAGCAGCGACTGCATGTATTAAGCAGTAAAAATCCCAATTGACCTGTAAGTATTTTTGGTATTTCTTTGGTATTTTCTCCTTACAATATTCAGTGCTACTGATGCTCCAGTGATCCTCTTTGCCCCATGCAAATACTACCTTAATAGTAATAGGTGAACATGAGTTGAAGGCATCTACAGCAAATTTCACATGCCTTTTATTTATTTTCATGTCCAACCACTTCTATCATCCTGTGCACCAAAGTTTTATCCAGGAAAATAATTACTGGGCTTGAAATAAGCAAATCAAATATATCTACTTAGGTTTTTCTGGCAAAATGTCAAGGAAGTTTCAGCACACATTGCCATCTCAACTGAAGATGAGTGTTTTACCGTCTATCACAGTAGTCTGCTATGCAAAGAGCAAGGATCAGATGCATTTAGATTATACAAGCCTTCACACATAGGGTCTCTCTCTTGTGTTTGCATACATCAAATATGAGGAGACATATGGTGTCACAACAACATTTAAATACAATAATGACTGTGATAATGCCTCTGGGACAGAATTTGCCTTCTGTTACACTAAGGAAAAGAGAATTCAAAATTTTCAATGAAATTCTGGGACAACAACAGACACCACTTTTATTGCTCCCAAGGGGAAAAAAACCCCCGGAATTAAAAAGCAAAAGAAAAAAACTAACGGAGCTTATCTGCACAGAGAAGCAATTATCTGAATTCCACGAGAACCTATACCCTTTGGTAATAATAGATGTGAAGTTTGCACACACAGTCTTTAATGACTTCAATAGCTACTGGAAAGATACAGCCACAGGAGTAGCATAGACAGGGTGTACAAACTGTGTACATGCTCTTGCTCTGCATCAACACAAAGTCAAATGTGTTATGCAGAGACACTTGCACATTGTCCTCGGCAGCAGAGGTCAGCTTGAGACATGCACACAGACAGCTGTGCTGCTCAGCTGAAGGACAGTAACGTGCTAGGAGATGGCATCTTGGCATAGCTGTTTGCACGAGCAGACCCTCAGCCAGGGCAGACTGTCTCCATAAACAAAGAAATATTGAGGCAGATTGTGGGTACAGCTCCAAGGCAAATTTGTGAGATAAATGCTGATAACATTCATGGCAGCAACTTCCCACTTGATATTTTGAAACATCACCTGTTCACAGGGCTGGTACAGCTCTGAGCAGGACACTACACACAGCTTGCAGGCCAAAACCTCCACTGAAGAATAAAATATGGAGTGCAAATAAATATTGCAGTTTGCAGCAACAGTCAGAAGCTAGTTATCATAACCACAGCTCACACAATGCAGAACCTTTGTACACAGCAGCTACAGTACTGCATTCAGCCTTCTCATTAAGTTAAAGTGAAGGGGAGATTATATGCAAGACTGAAAGTGCAGAAAGTCCTCAGATAGAGATTTGCAGTTGCTTTTTTTTCCTTGTATATACTTTTCAAAGCAAGTATCTCTCATGAACATAAATGTTTGTTTGCAGATATAAACAAAATCTCCACCTACCCCACTGGAAGTAACAAACGAGAGCACTACTGCTGCAGCAGCAGCAAAATGAACAATATCAAGTGGGAGAGATGCTCATTAAACTTCATCATTCTGTCTACTTTAATGATGTTTTTACTTAATAAGAATTCCCTAAGTAGTTGCAAGGATATTGGGCAAGGTCTCTCTCTGGTTATGTATCAGGGGTCTAAGCTGTCACTAGCAAGCATGCAGTTCCGGAAGGGTATTCCCAAGAGGAAAGAGTGAATACAGCTTTCTTGTAATAAATTCCGAGAGAATCAATAACCACAGCCTGCCACATTACTTAAGCATTTAGGAAAGTAGGCAATCCTTCTAAATTAAATTACAAATTGCAAAATATTGCAATTTACAGCATAAGACCAGGCATGTAGACTTGTACCTTGAAAGCATAGAGTCTTGCTACTTAACTCTCTGAATTTAAAAACTGAACCATAGTTAAAATTCATAAAGTTCAAAAGAATCGGTTTCAAAAACCACCTTCAGCACAACCGCCTCCAATTTTTCTCTCTTGTACAACAAACACTCACTAGTCAAAGGCTACATGCTCCCAGAGATGAAGAGTGAACTCGTGTAAGCTAGGGAACTAGTGCAATGTGTTTGATGCACACATTGATTTTTTTTAGTTCAAGCATTTTGGAACAGTATTTCAAGATTGAGCCATAAGAAATACACAGCTTTCACTATATATCTGTAGCAGACCTACAGGGTGAATACGCAGTATGAAAAGGACTGCATGGTTAAATACCATGCTGGACAGATGCTACCTCCAGCTATGTACTATAATCTGGGAAACAGAGGTGAAACACTCCAGCTCTGCTCGGTTTTTCAAAAGCTGGAGCTCAGGATCAAGCAGGTATCTAGTGCTCAGATTAAGCTTCAAATGTGGGTATTTACTCCTCAACAAGACAGTCCCAGGCCCCAGCTGTGAGGCACGAGAGGGGAAAGGCTAAATCAGTGGTGATATCAACAGAAACCCAAGTAAGTGCTCTTACGACGTGCTGGCTACCCTGCATTAGTTACAATTCACATGCACTTACAGAGAGGTTCTTTTGCTCTTGTGGTTTTTGCATGGCTAATTGCTACTCTGAGCGACTGGGACTACCCTTTTCTCCTGTGGGAGTGTCTAACACAACAGCTTCCCAAAACACATATTCTCCCTGGAAAGGGAGAGATACTGGGGTTTAATTTGTCATTTATGTACTAGTGAGAGAAAACAGTGGAGGTTAAAATAAATTTGCAAGTATCATATTATTTTGGTAGTTTACCAATGATGTTTTTATTCTGTGTGACATAAATCAGATGATTTCAATGAAGAGGACCACTGCATGGGTAAATGCAGTAGTTTTCCTGACACTTAGATGGCAAGCTGCAATTCTAGGATTCTTAATAAGCAAGAATAGACAAGAGCGACTCATTAGATTTTTCTAATTTTTTGCCCCTTGTTTGCAAGTGCTCTGAGAGCAGATGGCAGTAGTGTCAGGGATATTTACCATCTGAATAAGCTCTCCCAAGTTTCTTCAAAAACCTTAATCTTTGGCCTGTCATCAGTCTCTGTACCAGCTCTCTGCTCACTCTCTGCAATGGAGGCAGCACGGGCTGGACAAAGGGGGCCGGCGCTGGTGGGACCACGTGCCTGCTACACTGCAAGGGCCTCTGGGCTACTAAACCT
Source organism: Calyptomena viridis (assembly GCA_013390005.1). Taxonomy (NCBI): domain Eukaryota; kingdom Metazoa; phylum Chordata; class Aves; order Passeriformes; family Eurylaimidae; genus Calyptomena; species Calyptomena viridis. The sequence continues at coordinate 165,214 of WEIV01003144.1, forward strand.
GCAGCTGTTAATGTGTTGTGAAACAGCTCCCCTATTTTTAGATCTGTAACAGTCTGCCCTCCTCTAGAGCCTGCTTCAGGTCGCCCCAGCCTTGAGACACTCTGGAGTGTAACAACCTGCGTTATTTTTCCATTCCTTCTACCTATCCCAAAAATGTTCACAAACCAAAGTTCCTGCAGACTTTGCCTGTCATCACTCTCCCTAATCCCCTAAGTCCTGCATTTTAGCTTTCAAAGAGACTTTCTGCATCACCAAAAATCCCTAATACCCTCAAGTGCTTTCTGGGATCTTCACTCCCACAGGTACTCAGTAGAGAAACTGATCACCTCTTCCCATCTTGGTTTAGCTCTTTTTCGTAGCTAGTTTAATTTTTTTGGAGCCCAAATTAGATAAGAAGGATAGGATTCAGTACAGGTGGAGAGCTAGCTATCCAAGCCCACATCTCCCAGGCAGCAGAGATTTGGCTAATGAAGCCAGTGGAGTAGAGAGCTTTTTGGGTGATCAAGTACAAGTGTCTGCTGTAAGACACTTAAATTGCATTACTCTGTTAAAGTTTTTCACCAACTATAGTGGACAGTGGGTAGCTAGCTGGCATGCAGACACTCACGTTTAGCTATTTTAAAATGCCAAAGTCCATCCAAAGCAACCACCCCGTTCCCACTTTGCATGCTCCCACATGCTGTTAGCTGCCTTACGTTACGGACTCTGCTGAGTCACATAGTCCAAAGTTGACTTACTGTGAATTCCTGCATAAAACCACTCCAAATCTCAGTAAGTGAAAAAAAAAAGTATTCTTCCAAAATTATTCTGGAGCTAACTGTCTCAGCAACTGTGCACCCTCCAAAATAAGCCTACTCATCCAGTGTCTCCTCCTGGCCACTTCATCATTCAGTTTCCCACAGGGCTCCCTTCTGTTGGATCCCTCCACCCCAGTCTATCCCTTTTACATTTGCTGCTCTATATACCTGAAGAAAATAAAGACTCCACCTCTCTGTGCCATGTTTCCCACCCTCTATCCCTATGGGTTACTGTCAGAGACAGACCCTGACCAGAAGGACCTCTGGCCTCAGCTCAAGAGCTCCCTGTTATCAGTCCAGCCCAAACACAGTAGTTGTAAAGAGAATACAGTCCAGTTCGATGTATAAGGAAACATCTCAGGGGAAATGTGTCCATGGGCTTGGGAGATTTGAGCTAACTATGATTTACAAACACTTGCTCTCCTATAGCGCTGGCAATTGCTGGATAATTTTATTTCTGCCAGACACATCGGATCTTTAAATGGTTAATTTAATCCCTGCTGCTTTGAACTCATCATCTTGCATGTTAAGGAGAACCAATTTTTCTTCCATAAAGGAATTCCAAGCAGATGTTAAGTATTTCTTTAATTAATACACAGTAATAAAAGAAAGCCTTCTCCTTACATTCTCGGAGGCTAACAGTCTTTTGAAGCAAGTACTTAAAATGTGAAGCTTGTTAGGGAAGCACAGCTGGAAGTTCATAGAAGCCTGGCAAAAAAAAAAGATTTTTTTAAAAGGAAAATCTACAGGCCAAGGTTTGCAAAGCTGGCTAATGACTTTGCACACCCAACCTGAAAGACCTTACAAGATCTTTGGCTTTTGGCAGAGAGGATTTTGAAAGCACATGGAACATGAGCATCTGGTTTCTGAAAGGCAGACCTATCTAATACCCAGGGAGCCCAGAACTGGAAATCCCTTAGCCATACTACAAAGCCACAGACACACAAGGTGGGCCTCCATGGAACTGTCACAAAGATGGCAAGATTATGCTTATTTCTTTCGAAACAGAGACAAACAGGAATTAAGATTTCATCTAGATAATCTATTATTACAGTTTGCAAATTTATTATTTGCTGATAAAGCAACCCCCAGCTAGCCCACTTTAATGAAACAGCAGCCTGAGAGGACCAGAGATAGTCCTGCATGTGGATAGTTCTATCAGATTATCTCAATTATCAAGAATTTCCCCCTTGGGACTCACATCTCCTAGCACATCCATGAGGGCTGATCTCACTTCTCATGCTCCATTCCAAATGAACTGATGACTTGTTCAGCCTACATGTGCAGACCAGTCCCTGAATCAGTCCTAGGCACAGAAAATCTGCATAGGTCAGAACCTGAAGTCCTTAAGGATGAGAATTCCCACAGATTGCAGTGGAATATTTTTCCCTTGTTTTCACAGATTAAATGGTGCTTTCCCACTTACATATAACTGGAAGAAAAAATTTAGTGCCAGATACAGGTATCAGCTGTAAATCTTGAGGGCTGAGGTATGAACTAGAAAAAATTACATCAAAAGCAATTAGGAGCTGCAGAATCTGCATGAGCAGGTTCAGCATCTTTGGCAGAAGCCAGAACAAGTAGATGCAGAGAAAAATGCACCATCAAGAAGGAAAATGACTACTCAAGTGAGAAAGAAGTGTGTTCTGTTCACTGGAGTCCTTTGTATCATCACAGCCCTGTCTTTATGTATTTGTAATTCATGAGCATGCAGTAGACAAATCAACAGTTGCTTCATTTCCCCAAACCATGTTGTTGGTACCACATTCAAAGCCATCTATCTGATTTCAAACTAAGGCTGGACAGGCAGAAAATGGTGCAAAAAATATACTGGCAAGCAGCAAAGATACCCTCCTGGAGCCAGCTGAACACAGTCTTCTTCATTCTTATATTATTTTAATGCTATTGTCCACATGGAGTCCTTTGGGCTTCTGTAAAACAGTGCTCATTTTCCTTTCTGAATGCTACACTAAGGGGCTTGCTGCTCAGATAAATCCCCTTACATAATCTTTATTATTGATTTACTACATGCATTTTGCTGTGCACCTAATTAACATTTAAAAAAAGGAAAACAGAGGGTAAAAATAGCTAAGTGCAAGCCAAGGAACTTTCTGTAAGTTATTCTGTGTCTGGCAGGTATGTATTTCTTTTCCAGTAACCAGACAAAGTGTACCAATAAAATGTATAGAAGGGACTCTGGGGAAATACTGATACAGAGAGACTTTTTTTTCCTCCTTTTTTTTTTTTAAGCAAAATTGAAGTGTCTGAGTTAATCTGAGTCTGCTCTGCTGCACACTGAGGACAACCAATTTCATTGGCAGTAGCACGAAGAACATTCAGGGGACTGCAATTCCCCACACAGAGGGTTTACACAGTTACCCTCTGCTGGGCTGGCTCACATACCTCTCCCAGGGTGTCTGCCTCTGCCACCCCAACTGGCTGCAGGGCTAGCTCTCCGATGGCTCCTTAAAACACACACGACGAATTAACAGTGGGGAGGGACCCAGTGACATGGTGGGAAACTCAAGCAGCCTAACCCCCTGAATTGCCACTTCTGAGACCCTCAAAGGGGAAGGACTAAATCCCGGTCCTGTCACACAACCCAGTTGCGTGACCCAACACAAGAAACTCTTTCTGGAAGGCTGTGTGAACTCTGGGGACCACTGTGTAAGGGGGATTTACTGAGGGACGCATAGAGGGAGTCTTGGGATTGAACGAGAGTATTTAAGGACTATAAAGGACTTACAAGGTCTTATGGAGACAGGCCAAGAGAGTGAAAGTGAGGGACCAAGGAGGATGGAGAAAAAAAGTGCAGGGAAAAGGAGGGAGCGTCGGGGAGGAAATAAATGAGGTCAATAGTGTGCAAGCAGGAGGAGGACAGCACACTTGTTTGGCTGAGCTCTGTGCCAAATCACCTTCACTTTGTCCTGTCTAAACTGGTTCTAACTGTTTTCTGTGCAAGTGTGCCCCCTGTTCTGAGAGCATGCATGCATGACCCATGAACAAAGTTCAAGAAGGACTAACTAGTTCACTAGGATGAAATGAATCCTGGATTTTGCAGAGACCAATGGACCTAGCTCCTAAATGGATCAGCTCCTAGAAAGACTATGGGGCTGTAGGCTGGTAAGACTGGGTCTGGGGTCCTGATATTTGAAATATCAAGATTTGGGAGCCAGGTATCACCTCATTTTCCAGCCAAATCTGAACAAAGCATCACATCCTGGATATTTGGCAAAAAAATTACTGAGTTTTAAGCAAATCTTTAGTGTTTTTCCATGGCTTTTACTGTGTCAACAAAGCTGTTCCAGACTATTTTCAGGAGGGACCTATGTTATGTGGCAGCCAATAATCTTTATGGCAACACTGCAATGAAAATGTCGCTTACTGTAATGAGCAGAGATCATAAGTTAAGCCCCCAGCTACCTTTCCATTATTTTTCATTAGAGTTTTTCTGGCTTTGTTATGCTCCAAGAGTACTCAGGGAATTACCCCAAATTAGGCTCACTAGTCAGCTTTTCATTACTCAGACCACACTGAAACTGAGCAATCAGCAAACTGAACCAGCTTCTGAGGTAACACAAGACACAAACATTTGTTTGAATGCTTATCAGTTCTTTTTTAGTTTGTCCTCTTTCTTAAAGCTCTGTTCTGTAAAACAAACTTGCCTACAACTGGAGGTGGTTCTAAAACAACAGGAAAATCACATAATATTTTTTCACGCCATTAACACCTTGAGCAAAGGGTTGGGCTTCCCTTCATCTACCACAAACAAACTGTGATATACTCATGTTTTCTTGACAGAAGTGTTTTTCCTAGATTTGTGTTCCATAGTGCTAGATGAGGTGGGTGAGATAAGAAGTCCCACTTACTATGTGAATCCTTATCCCTTGCAGAATATTTAGTCCATTGTAGATTTTTACACTGGCTTCCTTCTATCTTACAAATCAAGAAGCTGACCACCCCACTGGAAAACAGCAGTAACACTGACATCAGTAAGTTCTGATGTCATCCAATCCACGTGACTTCCCAAACTGAAAGGGTGGTCTTTCAAGGCCCACACTGTGAAGAACACAGAGCCTTTTGAAAGGCTTTCTTCTCCTCCAGTGTCTGTCAAGATGAAATGGCAATATATTGTCAGCCTGATTTTGATTTCACCAAAATCAATAGAAGTTTTGCTTCTGATTTCAGTGGGTTCAAGGTTTGGCCTTTAATGTCAATTACCCATGCAAGCAAAAAGGCAAAGCACACTTGCAGTGTGGCTCACAAGTCCCAAAGTATAGAACAACATATGAACAACATCTAGGCTGACTATGAACAGTGGAGTGAAAATCATGCTTTCTCATCAAGTGCTAGTATAGCAAGGGCCAATGAGTCACTCTGTGACTTCTTAATGCATGCATTGATCAAAATAGTTTCTCTGGCAAGGAAGGTGGGATTATGCATACTGATCTGGTTTTGCTGAACATCCTTTTGCCATAGGTAGGCAGCCCTGACCTTAAACTGTTGGTGCTTATGAATGCTCATGAGTTAGAGGAACAAATATGGAACTTTTACTTAAAAGTACAAGAACTAGTTTACTCATCAGGTATTTTCAAAAGGCACCCATGGGAGCCTTCAAGAGTGATGTAAAATAAACCAGTGGTTTCAACTGCTTCTGGGCAAGAAGAAAAGGAAGCACCTGAAATTGAAACCACTTGCACTGAATCAGTCTAAGTACCATTGTAACAACAAAGGCAGGAAGAATGCAACAACAAAGAGCCAAACCCAAGGCTGCAATCTTTGAAGGCAAACTGCAGATCACCTACTCTGCATCTTCTTAGAAACATGTTGGAGAACACATTGCAGGGAGGGTAAACAGATACTTTCTGGTTCATCAACACACAGGCTACTAACATATTTGCCAAATCCCAGCCTATGCACACAAGGTAGCAAACAGGCACTCCCTTGCTTGTGAAAGATAGATAGAAAGATAGGAAAAATTTCTTCACTGAAAGGGTGGTCCAGCATCAGAATAGGCTGCCATGGGAAGCAGTGGAATCACCATCCCTGGAAGTGTTCAAAATAAGTGTAGATGTGGTGCTTAGAGGCACGGTTTAGTGGTAGACTTGGCAGTGCTGTGCTAACAGTTGGACTCAATTATTTTAAACATCTATTTTTTACCTTTGTGATTCTATTATTCTAAACCATCCCAGTATTCCCAAAGTTTGTGGTATGGAGCGGGTTTATGCAGGAGTAGGAAAAGCAAAGTGGCAAAATATCTGCCAAAAGCTCTCTGTCACCGAGAAAGCACTTCATTAGCCTGTCAATTGCAGTGTCTAGGAGACACATTTATTGACAACTTGCTGCCAATTGATCCAACATCTATATAAAGCTCTTCTTATGCAACAAGCTTGCTGACTCAGATGATCATGAGATCTATAGAGAACTAATAGCTATACTAAGCCCCAAACTGCTCTAGTTTCTAAACAAAATGAAACCAGAAGTGGTAAAATCCCACAAACGCCGCAGCAGCTAGACCGTATTCACTGCTTACAGCACAACATTTTAGAATGAGATTCATTTTGATACACTTTGTAGCTGGGGTATGAACTCATGGTGAGTAAAAGTCCTTACAGAAACACCATTTTTCATTTCTATTGCCATGTGTTTTCACAGGATTACTTCTGAAATACAGAGACACTGCATTTTCTACTCCCTCAATTTAGCATGGAAGCACCCAGAGACGTTTGACACTGGACACCAACCAACTGCTCTGTGTGGTCGGGTCCCTCAGTCTCTCCTCAGATTAGGGTAATGCTGCGAATGGCTAATTGATCCTGCAGTGGCTTTAACAACTGGCAGTCACTTCACACAGCTGGTAGCATCCTTGCAGCACACATGCTCCTAACCCTTGCTTGCTTTGCTTTGTACTACCTGTTTTATCACTTCATGATAAGGCAGCGTCAAAGACAGCAGGCATAACCTATTCTGGCATCTCCATCTGGCTTTATATATCAGACTTGTGCTGCTCTGGTGGATTAGTTTCAGATCCCTGTTGGCAGATCAAAGGCAGCAATAATAACCACAAATCAATCCCTCTTTAAGGCCTAAAACATCTTCTCCCTCACAGCATGCCTCATTTCTTCACCGCTCCAGAGCCCTTATAAATACCAGCTTTGCCTAGACACTCCAGCTGTATGCAGATACTCAGGTCCTGCAGACTTTGGCACTATGTTTTTGCCTGTTTTCTTCTCTTCACTGACAATCAAAATGAGCAGCATCAGTAGAGAGGGGCTCATGTAGATTAAACATCTGAGTTCCTGAAAGTCAGAAAGCTGCTGGATGCCAAAGCAAGGGCATACACAGAAGATGGCTTGCTTCCCTCAATCTCATCTCAGGTAAAGTATTTTTCCAGCACTCATCAGTGAGACAATACTGTATTTTCACTGAAGCACCCATCTACCATCCGCTTACTTCTTTAAGCCAACCAACAGATTATTTCAGATACAGAATAGATGTATCCTCAGTTGAACAACTGCACTTTGGACCAGTTGCTTTCTAATAGCATTTCCAAACAGCTTGATTAGCACACGGTCTAGGAAACAGGACTCAGAAAATGGATTGATGAGGTTAGAGATCCACACAGCTACTCCATGTAGGGGGAACATCCAGTCCCTTTTGCCACGATTGTGCTTGCATGCTTGAGATCGCACTTGAATTCCTGATGCTCATCTACTAGGATTTGACTAAAAGCAGTGGAAATAAAAATATAAGTCAAAGACTAGGTATCAGCTCTCTGCCTGGCTGTGCTTTACTGCCAAAATGAGACATTTACTGCAAAAGTAGCTTTTGTTTGCTCCCTCTCTGTAACACCTTCACAGTGACAAAGCTGCATTTACCATGATGTATTCAGACAGTTCCCTAGATCTCAACTCACACAGAGATACTGTGGCCAAAAAAAAAAAAAAAAAATCTGTGCCTGGGATTTTACAGGAAAACAGCTCTGATGCTGTAAAAGACATACCTGCATAGGCAACAGGCAAAGTGCATAGGCAAAGTGAAGACATAAACTCTTCCTCTTATTTTTCTTTAAGTCTTCCAGTCCTGTAACTTGCAGTATCAACTATGTCTCTCAAGAAATGGCAACATCAGATAGAATAGCAACAATTCCTACATTCTTCTTAAAATTAAACTCAGAGATAAATAGTGAAAATGATGGCTGCTTAAAGATCTTTGAAATTCTCAAGAAAAAAATGAATCAATTAAAGGCGAACAGACATAAATCCTTGGGTGCCAACATTCCATTTGTACAGCTTGCAAAAGCCATGAAGAACTAATATTTCAGGGTTACTACATAAGGGCTCAGAAAACATTTTGTCCTAAAATTCTTTAGAATACCAATGTAAAGGACTTTGATCCTGATTTTTTCAGGATTCAACTAAGATTCAGTTCCAATTGATTGACTGTTTATCCCTTATATTTTTTTACTATACACATAAAACTAAAACATTGTCTCAACATATGGAAAATGTGGATGGTACATATTGCTCATAGCTGCACATAATTTTAAGATCTGTAACTGTACTATTTCTAGATAACTTTTAAACTATGACAAAGATGAATGCTATTGAAGAAAAATGGCGAGCCTATAAAAAGCTACATATGTTTGAGTCAATCAAGTAAAGAAAGTACAATTTTTTCATCTTATAATATGATTGTTCTGATATGCTAGTGGAAGCAGGAAGTCAGAAAGATTAGCCAAAGATCAAGAAAAAAAGAATCATCTTCTTCTTCCCCTTTCCCACTACTGAGCTTAGAAAAATGTCCTGAAAAGGAAAAAAAAAATTACACTGGCAGATTTTAAAAGAGTTTAATAAATCTTAGGGAAGGCCTTATTGTTGAATTTGCCTTTCTGCTACCAAAGCACTACTACTAAAGCAATACAATAAAGTTTATGAACTAATCTTTACTGCTGCATAATTTATCTTTGAGAAATGATACTATGGTCAACAAATGCTCTCTATGAATATCTTTGGGCTTCAATGGACCGCAGGTTTTATCACAGCAAGTAAACTGGATCAAGATTGAACTCCAAACTGAAATATATATAACATATTTTTGTATCAATGAAAAATACTTAATTGAAAAAGTTAAATACTACTACACTGAAGCTGTCTTTTATGCTTCACATCAACTTCCCAACCAAAAGTCTTTTTGTCATACTTTACACTGAAGCTCAAAAAAAAAAAAGTCTAGAACCTCTCATGTTTCTTTCTGTTCAAGAAACTTTCCCATTTCTGTTTCATTAGTTTCCTGCTTAACAAAAAGCAAATATATCCCTTCATAAAAAAACCCAACCAAAGCAAAATGAAAATCACTAATCCAAACCCACATGCAAATTCAAAATAAACATAACCAAACCCTAGCAACCAAAGCCAAAGGTACACCAACTTCACTTTTTTTGCCTAGTTTAGTACTCAAAGTACAGTTTGCTGAGACCACTCTCCTGCTCTAGAAAATGCTTCTGTTTTGGGGTGCATGCTTTCTGTCAGGTCAGCAAGTTAATGTATCTACACAGCTCTTTGGTTACCAGATTTAATATGACAGAGCCATGAGAAAACGTAGCCAGAGGAAGAAAAGGAAAGAAAACAGATTGATCCATTTTTGTAACTCAACCCCATTCCCACAAATCAGATGGTGGGAATCAGAAGGCACAGTGGGACGTGCATAGATGCTGTGGACAAAACTTCATTGTCACTCAAAGCCCACAAGCCCATGCAAAGCTGACATCAAGAGTGCTGAGGAATAAGTACAACGGGATGGAGACCCACAGAATAACAGGCAGCCCAATTTCTTGCCCAAGACTTATCAGACAGGTCTGTAGAATAGTTTTGTAAGGAAACTGTCAGATATGTCCTGGAAAAACAACTGTGCTTAGGGACTGATGATCTACGAGTACAGTAGGGTAGTTTTCATCCCCGGATATGATTGTTGGCCAAGTGGCATTTCTTCACATTTGTCTATTAGAAAATAATTTCAGGACGCTGGATTATTTGATGAATTGCAATATTTTAGGGAATGTTCTAAGCAATAGGCAATGCCATATTCGTTTTGGTGAAAACAAGAAAATGAAAAGGAAAAGGTACACATACACACAGGGTTTGTGACCTCTTCCAGCAGTTAGCAAATGCAGCTGTTTCAGGCATCCAGGTCTGAGGGTAATGGCCTATAGACCAAAGAGCCAGTGAATGGCTGCCATCCTCTTTGCCAGAGTTAACACCCTCTGCTCCCCCGCATTTCCTTCATATCCTTGCAGGACTTGCTACCAGTACATTTTACAAATGCTGACACCCAGAAAAAATTGCCTCAGGGAGAGGAAGAAAGATCAAGCTTGCGGAAAAATGGAGGAAAGAAGAGCTATGAGGGCAAAAGAGGGTTAATAGACACACAAAGCTTCAGGTATGTAAAAGCAACCAACCATGGCATAGGAAAGAGTATTTTGCAAGAAACATGCAGACAACTCTCACTTCAGTGAAGGAAGGGAGCATGGAGGGAAGGAGTGACAAGATGAGCACGCAGAACATGTGAATTCATGAAGCTCTTACAGTACAGAAGAACACTGGGGACTCTTGATTGATGCAAGGAGCATATCTCTCAAATGCTGTTCTCCTTAGTCTATAATTTCCAGTACCATTACTTCAAGACTAAGCACTGTCAGCATGAGCACAGACTGCAGCAGAACTTTCCCCATTTAAACATACATGGTGCTTGTCACTTCTTCACATCCATCTCTCAGTCACATCAGCTCCATTAATGAAAAAATAAATGTTGCAAAAGGGAGCTATTAACAGAGCCAATGGCAAGGACATTAATTTTAAAAATGCTATTTACTTTGTACCAGAGCAGTCATATATCTTGAGCAGTTCTTAGCCTTGTCCAGATTCTGATTCCATGCTCTAGCAACACACTCCTTCCTACACATGATTCATTCACTCAACATCTTTAGTACTGTACCCACTCAATGAGCTTCATGTATTTAGTAAAAGTCAATAACTCTTATTTAAGCAAAAATGAGTTTTTTAGTCCAAATCCTGGATAGTGACTTACTGTGGTATAGACTTAATACAGCTCAAACTATCTGCTTGAAGAGAGAAGTCACCTGGTTCCATACATAACAGCTGGCCTCACACTTTGTGAGAAATTTGCAGCTCCATGGAGAGAGTGGGTGGGTCCCCAGTCTCGAGGGATAAGTGCTAGGACCAGCGAGCTGCCTACAAGTATCATTCAGCATCTGTCTTTGAAGATCCAACAGCTCAGATGCAGGGCCCTAGTGAAGACACTTGTGCAGGTGTCTTCCTAAATCTGTTCCACTAACACAAACCATCCGCAACTCTGCATTTTCTCCAAATCAAGAAAAAAAATACAGAGAGTGCAAACCTATTGCCAAAGAACAAGGAAAAGGTCAGCCCATGTTAGTTTGGTTTTTTTTTTTTTTCCCCCAAGAGAACTAGGCAGCCAGGGTGGTAGAGCCTGTATAGCCTCTGGGATGTGAGGGTAGTGCTCTGATGCGAGGACCTGGCAAGTATCTCCATGGAGGGCACTGCTAAATATTTTCAGGAATGGGAGAGAAAGCAGAAGCAATTAACCTGTCAGGAAACATGCCAATAGATAACTTGGATATGACCTGCACACAAGGTGAGTTTATTTCCACCACCTCCCCACCTGTCCAAGACATGATTTCAGTTGTTCTTAGCAGACTCCAGGCAACCTCAGCACTCTCCTGCCCTCATACCACATTATTGCCCATTTCCCCAGTGGGGCTCTTTGGGAGATATCACATGCTAAGTTAGCATTACTAAAGCCCTAGCTGGTATTCTCTTCAAAACTCCTCTGTTCCCCCTTTCTTGGTCTCTATGGCAACGCCCAGCATCTTGCAAACAGCGCCAGCCGGCTCAGGGCTTACTCTGCACTCACTCATCTCAGATGTTTGAAGAATTGCCTCTTTTCCCTGTACAAGGTTTCTAAAAACACAGTTTTACTCCCTGCTGATGTCCCCACATCTTTGACACAGTTCCACTGCTCCTTGTCACAAACCCACCACAGCTGCCCCAAATGAGGTCCCATTCCAGACTAGATAAAAGAGCCCATTCAAAATCAAACATGTATCAGTGGAGGCAGACTGAGGACCTTCTCTTGAAAATCCTGGTTCTTGTGAGCAGCTTTACCTTTTAAAAGCTGTTCCTGCTCAACAAATGTATTGAAGATCAGCTGTAGAGAGACAAAAAAAGAGAGGCAAAGACAAAATAGCAGGACTTTCCTTTGATCTACATATTTTCCATGATACACCTTCCTTACCCACTATTTTCTTTAATTGGGCTGTGACTGTATGTTATTGTTCCTCACATTACTGTACTTACGTTAATTCTGGCCTGAGAGAAGCAACAGAATTGTTTAACTTGATTTTGTTCTTACTGTTTTTTTTATTATGTTCTTGAAATATGATTTCAGTACTGACAACTTTAGATCAGACATTTTCAGAGCCTTTCTGAACATTTTTTTTTATTTGGAAATTATTTTTAGGGAGGAAGGGGACACACTTGCTATGTATTTTTTATTTCTGCAAAAACAATGAAGAACAGGCCATGAGTCCATAGTTGCAAGATAAAATAATTAGAACATAAGAAAAAAGTTTGAAGGGAGAAAGATACTTTCTTGAAAGAATTATCTTCCATAATTTTTTGCAAAAATTAGTTTAACAGTACTTCTGTTTATGTGCATGAGAGAAAAAACTATACATTCTACAATGGGAGATCCGTAACTTCTCTCAATACCTGGGAGAAAACAACAATTTCTTTCAGAAGGAAAAAGTAATTTTCTTTGACACAGTATATAATTTTCCACATACAAATGTGTTCATCCAAACCCAACCTACATGTCTCTGTACCTTATGCTCATATTTTCTCTCACTGCATTCAATACATTAAGTGCTGCCTAACTCCCACCTCCTGAATTCAGGAAAAAAGAAATTCCTTTAAAAAACACCCTTTGAAATAGAATGTATTCTTATTGTTATGGTCTACAACTTAGAGGCTGAAAACAGCCATTAGTTAATAACCTACCTATTACCCTGTAAAGTGTTAACAATGAGTGAACACCTGCTGTAAAGAAATTGCCCAAAGAAAAGGGCAAGGCACACTCCCTGGTCCACTCTGGTCTGGAAAGGAAAAATGTACCTGGCTTTACCACTCAAAAAGCCTTGCTCTTTTACCTTGCCATGCTGGCCAACTTTTGTTAGCCAGTAAATGCAAGGGTGGGCCACAGCACAGCCAAGGGTTTTGCATCCCTGCACACACTCATGCATCTTGGACAGCATCTAAATCCCAGGAGCTCTGTACATGCGGAGCTTCTGGAGCCACCTCACCACCTCAGGGACAGGGAGATGCCTGAGATTATGCACCACCACCATATTTAGCACACTGAAGGCTGCACATCCCTTATACATTTGAGCTATCAAGTCAAAGTGTTTGCTAGTTACTGTATTAAAATAGGGGAGGGGATGTACTGAAACCTGCACTGTTCTAGAAGCACTAGGAAGAGATGATTCAAAATTGCTCAGAATCATTTTAAAGCCTGTTAGTTCAATCTGATCCTAAAATAATACGATTCAAGTAATTCAAAGCAGTCAGTGAGTTTAGCAATACAATGGTATTAAAGGAATTGCAGTTGACCCAAAGTAAACATGGTAAACCAAAATCACACGGAAGAAAACCAGAGTCCTAAGAAGAGAACAAGCAAGAAAATACAAGTTGGTTGTGCTTTTGACATTTGCTCATCATCCCTCTCTCCCATCTAATGACTGGTAATGGAAGGAAAAGGCAGTCAGTATTCTTTCCTGTCCTATCCTATCCTTTAATTGTTTGCGTCCCTCATTTCTGCTTTTACTAAATGCTCAATTTTTTCTGCTGTTGCTGCACTTCCTTTGCCTAATCAGCTGATCCTTCTCATTTATCTCCCCTGTCCAGAATCTTGGCTCTTTCCATTTCTCTTCCCTTTCCAGCTCATTAGCCTTTGTCTTCTTACTGGTCTCCCACCTGTATCACTTTTATGCTTTCTTCTTTCCTTTCCTTGTCTCTCATCATCACCTCCCTTCTTTTTTTTTAAACATAGGATACTCATCTTTCCTCATCTCTCAGGTGGTTGGATCTGAAAAGCAGTAACTGTTTTGAAACACTTAAGTAGGAAAATGAATGGCTCTTCTTAATACTTTCCACAGCAGATGGACAGACACAGCACAGAGGGTATCTGCCAAAATGTGTTTTAAGGTATTTCCCTGCGTCCCATATCATTGTTCAAAAAATATTTCAGAAGTATTTTAAAAGGATTTCCTATGAAACATTTCATATAAATCTTTATGGGAATTGCAATAAGTTCCTTTTTTTTTTGTTAAAAAGCAGGCATGAAATAAAAGTTATTACTGACATCTGTCATATTTCAAATTCCTTTATAAAATTTAGTAGTGGCAGCAACAGATGTATCATAAAACATGGCGCAACCATCTCCCTAATAGAGCATCCTTTAAGAAAAGCAGCTTCATCATTGACAGTAATTTAGTAACACAGGAGGCAGCTTCCTGAAGATATTTGTTGCTGTTATGTTAGAGGTAATTAAACTATAAGGTGATTTATTTCTTTGCAGCCATGTAATTGAACTTTCTAAAGCCATTAATGATACCTTATGGAAGTATCAGCAGATGTGGAACATGATTATCCCCAGAAAAACTGTTTACAACAGATAGAGCCACAAAAATTCTACAAAATGCCATTTATTGGCAAAACATTAATATATAAAGAACAGTGCACTGAGGGCAGAAATACAGTCACCAAATGTATATCTCTCCACCCTTTCCCCAGCTCTCTCTTCCCTCTGATTGACAGTGATTTTCAGAGAGTAGTCATTATCTCCAGGCAAGAAAATCTGTGTACATAAGGAACAGTTTTACATTAGTTCTGTTGCAGCACTATTGATTATTAAAGAAAGCTGTAGGTAACAAAATATACATATTTAAAAATAATGCGTATTTAAGAGTAGAAACCCCCCCCATGTTTAAAGACGTATCAATGTGTCACATATTTTCCCCACCATATTAACTAATCCAGCAAAAAAATCCTTGATATGTCATTTGCTGATTGATGAGCACAGAGAGCTGAGACTTGAGCACAGAATTTTATTGCTGAAGACATTTTCATCTGCAGTCAAATCACCAGGGAAACACTTTGTCAAACAACTTCATTCTGCAGGGAGACTTTGTGACAATATTGGCAACTTAAGAATTTGTTCTGGTTTTTCCAATAGCATCTACCTGTCCATGTTGAGAAATATTTACAGCGGCGCTGCAATTCATGCAGTTTAAAACTCGGGAACAAGAGTTTCACATTTCATTGCAACAATATGCAAAAAATGAATGCTCACAGGCTCTATTTTTTAAAAAATATTTATCTCCTTATCTATATATAAACAATCCAACATATTTTTTTAAAAGTTTCACACCAAACCCTTGTATTTTCATAATAACTGATCTTATATCAAGCATCTGCAGGGCTACAAATTGATACTTGTTTTTGTATCAAAGAGCTCAAGTACCTCTTTTACCCTTTTTTGTTGTTGTTGGGGTTTTTTGTTGTTGTTTTGGTTTTGGCTTTTTTTTTTTTAACTGAGGGGCCACTGAATTTAGCAAAATGATGCTTTTACATCATCAAGTTAGGTAGGATGCTAGGCTTCCAGTAGGACGCCATAGGTTAATATATTCACACTCTTGCTGCTTCTGAAAAACGAATCAGAGTTCTGTTGACTGTCTTGAAGCTTCTAATTATCTTCTGTGTTGAACAAAATTCCCAGGTTTCACAATTTTTTACTGAGGTGGCAGCAAGAGTGACCTGCTATGAAATCTCCTCAGCTAAGTAACAGTCATTAGGTGCTCTCAGTGTCTCAGCTGTGCTGTCCACAATGGGCTAAACCTGACAGATCCAGAAACGGGTAGTCTCAGTCAAAATTTATGTATAAAATTGTATGTACAATTTCTTTATTCATAGATGAGCATAAAAAACCAAACGAATAGCCAAACAAGATGGTTAAGACTACGTGATGTGATGGAGTGGGGGAAGTGAAGACTGTTTCTCTGCAGTCAGGACATACTTTTGACCCAGCAGGAACTCTCATCTTCAATTCAAGTTAATGGTAAAACTCCAGTCCCCTGCATTGAACAGGGTTAGTTTCTCCTTGGGATTCTAGGGTTAAACTCTAAGCCTGACTGATAATTTTGTATCTGAAAATGAGGGGTTAAGATGAATAATTACAATTTTTCCCAGAAAAGTGGTACAGCAATGTCATTTTACCTGAGCAATCTGCTTATGGCATTGTTCCACTGACTAATATAAAGGATGTGGAATCAAGTGTTTAATTCTAGCTGCCAGTCAGCTTGCAAATAAAAAGGCTTTCACCCAGCATTAGGAATTCATTTCCACCATTCCTAGCACCACAGGATCCACTTAAACCCCTGTTGCTGCCCGTCTTCCTGATGCTGGCCTTTGGAAATACAGACAGAATTATGCTTTAAAAAACTCATACCATGCCACATGTATAGTAAGCAAAAATAATATGCTGAAATATGCTCTGAGCAGGTTATCACCAACTTCATTACTTTTTTTTTAAGCTTTGAACACACTTTAATAGTTATCTCTTATGAAACATATTTCTCTGTGTCATCTACAGTTATCTGAAACCTCTGATCAAGGCCCACCTCAGACAAATCATCCTCTTTGTTTCTACTTTGTGATCTTTGGCTTGTTAATCTCTGGCTGTTACTACAGCTTGCAGTTCAAATGGCATGCAAATAAATATAAACCAGACAACAATGTAGAAGTTCTTATAGTCCAGAAAGCAGAGAGCATGAAGACAGGTTGACTGAACACCTCGCCTCACATCTGGAAGAGGAAGTGCTTTTCCCTTTCTACCAGAGCGTATGAACACAGCTTGTTACAGGCACTGCTGCATTAACATGACAGGTTTACAAGGCCCTGGCTTGCTCAGCAGTAATGATCTTTCAACATCCCTGTCAGATCAATGCACAACTTTCCTCAGGACCCTCTTATGGAACACTGGTCAGAAGGGAATTTAACTTTGCAAAACCGCGTTCAAACCAGACAGCTCTACCAGGAGCTGCTGTAGTGGGAGACATGGGGCTGTTTGCAAAGTCCTCTGATTCAGGATGCTGGAAGAATGCATCCCTGACCCTTCACTGACCACAATGCCACACAGCTCTTCCTGTGTTATCTACAATCATTGAGAATTTTGACCTAATGAACTAGTTTTGTTCCAAGTTCTTTCCCACCACTGGGCTGTAACTTTTGGCAAATGTCTCATCCCATTTGGTCTTTGTCCCTGGCAAACTGGAGGCAGTTAAGGTATCGTCCTGAACATACTTTGACAAACTGAAAATGTAAAGAAAACATGCGACATCTCGTTACCATAAAGACATGCTCTTTTTTACTCTCCTAAACATAAGTGTAGCTACACATAGCTTGATCATAAAGACCTGATAAAAAACCAGAAACAAAACACCCAAGAAACAACAGCTCAGCTATCAATGCTGGCCAACGAGTCATTTCTTATACAGCCCCTACAACAACTTCCTCCTCAGAGACAAAAAGGTGTTTGAGTGGAGGGGGCAGGCAAGCAAGGTTTGATCTTTCTTTTTCAGCTTTTTTTTTCATAAATGGTTCACTGCTACGATCTAACCTGGTGAAACTAAATTTCAATTTTTTTTTCTATTTAAGCCATTATGTTTTAATCCTCTTGATTTCAAGACTAGCAGCTGTGAACAGCATTGCTATTAGTCAAAAGGGAGTTCAGACAGTAATTATTCATAGTTACCTTAAACACAGATGCAGGATGAATAAATAAAGAATAATTTCTCATTTTGAAAGTATTATTTTTTGGACAGTGGAAAGTCAGTCCTCCAATTTGGAAGTTGTTCCTCAAGGATCTTAATTTTCCCTGCTCAGAATTACTAACATGAAAACACATTCTTTCAAAATGTCAAACACCAGGCACTAACACTGCATGTGTTTGAGTCTGAAATGCCGCTTCACGGAAGTGACACTGCCTATTTCAAACCTGCCTTCTCTGAGAGGAAAGACATTAATAGCTGAGCAAACCATGCTAACATTGCTTCAGCTCAGGAAGCTGGACCCCAGCATCTCAGAGATGCCAAAAGACGTCTACCACAGACCTAACCACAAGCTTTAGGGCACAAATGCTAGTTTCACCCAAAATGCATCTAAAAACAAGGCTGCATTACAGTAAGTCAGAGAAATATATGTTGCCATTCAGTGCATTTCTTAGTAAGAATTTATCCTACTGATGTGTTTTAGAAGAAAGCAAAAACCATAATGCTGGATGGCAAGAGCAGCTAACATCAGGAGGAACCGAGCAAAGCCCATGTGGTCTCCTTGCCAGGGTCCCATTGCTGGGGGCAGTTACACAGTTAAGGTCATAATGGAGCAACTGCCGACACTACATTTTAAATTTGCTTCAAAACTATTATTTAATTCCTAATATATTGCTGTCTCCATCTGAACACCAGAAATAGTATAAAATTAGGACTCAGTACTTATTCATGAGATCAAATGTAAGCAATTCTTCTTTTCAGGATTGCAAACTTGATTCTCCTCTCATTTGCTCGCACACAGAAAAGGAGTAACTCTGCCGAGGTCAATGTCAGTGCAAGAAAGGGATGAGTCATCCCCTCAACTGCAAGTCTGTTGAAAGAGAAGTGATTTCCCAGCCAAGGCACCACAGACAACAGAAGCAGAGCTATGAGTTTCAGCTGCACAAGACTGCTGAGCCTTATGTTGTTTTATCTTTACTGTTATTCGTATTCATTAAAGTCAGCTCGAATACTTTCTGGCATGGTGCGTATCAGACTTTCCTCTTAAGAACAGACAAAAGCAAGGCAGTAAGTGTGCTTGGTTTACACGCCATGGGACTGATCCTTGCTTCCAGGTGTAATCTGGAACATCATGATGGACTTCTTACGTCAGTGGACTATTTCTATTTTACTTTTAGAAGTTAGGAGATTACAGTATATACGTTTTACCCTTTTCTTACATTCCAGGGTAAAAGATCAAGCTTTTGACACAACTGTCAAGACTATACTCAGGAATTTAATGGGTGGACTGGCTATGGTGATAAATAAACAAGTCCACAGATGAGTCAGAAATGTTACCAAAATAATCAAGTCACATTGGGAAGACATATAGTACACAAAGACACCAGGAGATCAGGCTAACATCCACTGAAATAACTGCAAGGAGGTTTACATTTAATCAACAGGATGTAAGATTCAGATGGACAGACAGGACAAACACATCCCTGTAGGTCTCTCCTTTATACAGCAGAAAAGAACTGAAAAAAAAAAAGTCATGGATATTTTACAGGTGTAAGTACTTATAAGGATTTCTACATTCTTTTTACTTCCCTGTGAGGGAACACTTTCTGTTCTAACAATGACAACTTCTTTGACAGACAAGAATGCTCTAAATCCATAAATCCCCATAAATCCATAAAGTACCAACTTAAACTGCCTCTTAGGAAGGCTCAAACACTGATGAATACCCCACAGTTTAGGGAGTGCCAAACCTCAAAACCCCTGTCAAAATCTTGACAACCACCAATCTTGCCAAGCACCACAGCCTCACACCTACTGGAAATCAGCCAGATGAGAAGGAGCCACTATGTTTGCAAGAAATTTTACCCAGAAGTTCAAAGCTGGTGCAAAGAAACCTGTCAAGACAGCCAGACAGACATTTTAGAATCAGAAGAATGACGCAGAAGGCAAGTCACGCTGAGCAGCCCAGCAAACATCAGCAGATGAAATGCCAGGATGACCACCAGCAATCTGCAAGGGAAATGTCACATAGGTAACATCTCTTCCCCATACCTGCTCTCACTCTTCCCTGGGAATGACTAATTTTTAACTTGATGGGATCTAAAGAAATCCCACTGAAAAAAGAAACTAGTTTTGCAAAGTTTAAAACACATTCCAGCTTTAAGAAAAGGAAGGCATAGAAGCATGGATAATAAATAAAAATAAATAAATAATTAAATTCAGAACTCAGCTTTACCAGTCTCTATTCAAGAAGAATGAGCAACTTTGCAGGACACTGATCAAATGAGCTCTGACCTCAGAGAACACGTTTGACCTCGAGTGTACCTAGATCTACCCCTAACACAGGGTGATGCCGTTAGGCAAACTTTTTTTAATCAGCCATATATGCCCAGAATGTAGGAACTCACCAACCATAAGTTGGAAAAAAGTGTGTTAGAGAAGGCCACACCAGGCCAGAGGATTTGGCACTGGAAAGATCCCTTTGAGACTGGATCCACATAGTATGCACAAGTATGTTGGAGCATCAATACATCTACCATTTAGATGGCCAGTGAATGCTGAAGAGTGTAGAGAGACACCCTCCTTCTCTTCACATCTGCTTACTGAACTGCTGGGCTTTAAAATAACATCTCTCCTCTGCCTGCTCAGCCAGCCCTTTCAGCCAGCCACCTTCCCAAAACACCCCAGTAACTCCACTGAAGCATGTCCCTCTCCTCTGGGTGCCCATATAGTTCTCTTGGAATTGACTTGGGGAACTTCCGTCTTACGCTTTTCAGCACTTAAGTTCTCACCTCCTTTAATTTGGCAAGTCTATGGCATTACATGAAAGAACTTTCAAGGTTAATAAATTAATAAATTATCTGGACGCCTTTAGTGTTTGAAAATAGGCATTTTTTTCTTCTTTGAGAATTAATATTGGTGTTTTTTTGGCTGCTAACTACATGCAATAACCACCAGAAACACTTGTCCAGAAAACTAGCAACTGCCTCTCAAAAATGCAGTGAAATTATCCCTTTCCTGCAAAGATGATTTGTCAAAGGTGGTTATTTAGGCTGCTTTCAGCCTGTGCGAACACTCTTCTCCAGCAGGAAATGCAAGAATATTTTATATTGGGTTCTCATCTGTTTCTCTGAAATTCCCCAATCAGTACTTAAGAATGAGGTAATTTTTTAATCAAAAGCCTATTCGGTGAGCTGTCTGCCCTCAGGTCCATCTCATTCATCTCTCTGGACATGGGTTTCAGTTTTTTCCTCTAAAGAGGTTAACAGATTGCTGTAATTGCATGGCCCCAAGAAAAGTGCTTTAAGCACCAGAGCAGCTAGAAACAGAATCCAGCCCATGCTCTGAGCAATGAAAGAGTTCCCCCTAACAATGTGTTTTAAGTACTTCAGGGGAAAGTGTGATCCAAGGAGTTAATTCACTTGTATCTTGCTGTGAAGAGCTCTTCCTTGGCATTCAGGTTACAACGTCCGTATCTCACTTGTAATAAGCAACAAAAATATTACTGTGACTAGTGGTCTTATCTTTTAAACATCTGTAGACTGTTATGATCCTGTAATTAACTTCCTCTCTCTACAGCCTTACTGGCAACTACTAGTGCCACAGAAGCACAGCTCCTTGTGTCTTCTGCTTTACTTGCAAGCTTATAATCTCAATTATTTTCTAAAATTAGTTTCTGAAAATACATAAATAAAAAAAGATGTCTTTAAAAAAGCACATCTGGTTCTGCATTCTTCCTGTGTTGTGGTTGTTTTTTTTTGTTTGTTTGGGGTTTTTTTGGGGGGGGTTTGTTGGTTGGGTTTTTTTTTTTGTAGTTGTTATTGATGGGTTTGTTTGTTTGTTTTTGTTGTTGTTTTGGTTTGGGTTTTTTTTTTGGTAGTTTTTAGGATTTTAACAAGGTCCTAAAGTATTTCATTGTAATTACAACAAGCAGAAAAACAAAACAATTTTCAACTAATTATGCACAGAGAGTTAAAATGGACATGTCTGAATGACATGAAAAGCTATGTGAAGCATCGCCTTTTAAGAAGCCTACAACTTATCCACAGTCATGTACTCCACCACAATTAATACTTCCTGAAATTTCAATCTGAATATGCCTCAAGCCTTCTAATTCTCAAAAGAATAGAAGAGAATTCACATAGAATCAGTGAATATTTATTTATTTATTGAGACTTAGCATACTACTGAATAACCAAATAAGGGTAAATATGTAAATACATATGTTTACTGTGACGACTGTGAAAAAGAAACTATGTGAAAATCCCTAACTACCAAATCAGATTAGACTTTTCAGTATTACAAGATAAAATGAAGCTTTCCTTAACATTTCATTTTAACAAAACTGAATATATAAACTCTGCACTAACAAAAACTCAATTGTTATCTGTTGATACCACTCACAGATAAAGATGGTCCCTTGGATGGCTCAGCACCACATAACAGCAACCTACAGTATGTGGCGTACGGGGTGTAAGTCCCACAGCACCCAACACATTGAATCAAAGATGATACATCTGGACAATACCAGTTAAATCCAGAAATATGGTGATTCACTGAAAGGATAATAAGATATAATCTCTTATTGAATCAGAATGTGGAATGGTGGATACCCTAAAGAATGATGGATACGCTTCAGTCAGAGGGAGAATTTCTGCTAGACACAGGGATATCAGAGGCAGATCTGAAAAAAATATTTACAGCCTTCAGACGAAACATAAATACTGTATCAAAAGCATTTGCTGTATCACTTAACCCAGGCAAAGATATAAAACCACTTTTAAAAGCAGATCTTCCAGAAAAATCCAGTTATCCAAAATACATTTCTTCTATTTCCTGATGCCAGAATTTTGAAGCAATGTATTAATCAAAATTGCTTCTAAGATGTAGGCTGTTTCTCTTTCCTTTTTGTTTTTAGGGTTGGGATAGAGTAGCAAGGTGAAAAGGACAACAGACTCATTCATTAAATTACACACACATACATATTCTTTTGCACACAGACTGTCAAGAAAGTAAAAAAAGATCACCATCACCAAAGTGTGAACAACAAAAAAGAATATTGAGAATTCCTGTTTTAAAGGCATCGGAATTACCTGTCACACCAAAGCACTGCTCTGTGGGTTTGACGGTCAACTTTGAAAGGCATTTTTCACTGAACTGATTCACCAAAGCTACTGAATCAATGGACACAGGAAAACCATTTCAACTGGCATCACCTACAAAGCAGCTGGACTAAAAGGAAGAACTGTTTTCTCAAAATTTGAAGTGTGTAACAACATGGGGACAGAAGACAGCAAAAAAAACCACCTTAAAAATATCTGAGCAATCAGCTAGGGCTGCAGTATCAAACACAAGGGGAAAGCTCTCTGGGAGCAGAAGCACCACTGAAGCATTTGTCCCACATTAAGCCCTGCTCCCAGGGACATTCCTGAGTGTTGTTATTTACATGCCTGGGAATTCTTGCAATGCACTGAAGGAAGAGTGCTTACCTGGGAAGAATGACTTGATGACAAATGTTATTTCTGCAAAACATGTCCTCCTTAAAAGCACTGCACTTAAATAGTGCAGATCTAATATATTTCTTAGGAACTCTGCTTGAAAATATGTGATTTCCCAAAGCCTCGCTTTATGATTACTTCTCAATGTTTTTCATCAGCTTCTAAAACAGCCTGGTGGCTTCCAACATAAAAACTAAACATACCTCCCAAAGCATGAAAAAATATAACCAATAGATGAAACCACTTTATCTGACTTTTAAAAATACTGTTGTTGGAGTTACAAGTCCAGGAAACATATAGAACCTTTGAAGGTTCTATAACTGTCAAAATGCAGGTGAGATATTTTATGGGTACAAGAAAAATACTTCTTAAGTTCTACGTGTTTCAAAACTTGCTTATAGAATATGCATGCTGCCCATATGTGAAAACGAGATGGACAAAGATCCCTTAGATTATCTAAGGCACAGACAGTTCCAGCAATGGTGCGATTTGATGGACAAGTCACCACCAGTACAGTGAGGATTTACAGCTCAGGAGCTGATCATGCGGGCGCTGCCTGCACACATCCCCCAGCCACCCAGCAAATGGCAGGTGATTTACTGGAGGGGTACGGCACCTTTGTCTCAGGACATGCTGGTGCGTTTCAGCAGGTCTCAGAGAGCAGCTGGTATGCTGGAAGGTGACATGACCCTGTGACCAGGCATCTCACCCTTGCCCTGAGCCTCAGCACTGAAGAAAGGACAGGAAACACACTTGTAGCAGCTGAGGTCTTACAAATAGCTTCCAGCCCCAAAAGCTGATCTGACCCCAAATAATCCCAGCCTCTCAGGCAATGCAGCAGTTACGGAGTGACTCTGTGTAGACCATGGATCAGCAACCTTGCCCAAGTGGCACGTCAGACTGCATGTATCCAACCCAAAGCAGCAGAAACACAACAGGTACCACAAGACGCTACATCTCAGAGGAAAACAGGGCTCTCTTTTTTTATCTACCCTCTGTGGAGGAAACAGCTCTTCCAAGATGGCAACTTGGTGGGGAGCAGGTCCCATGGAACTTCTCTGGGACACCTCTTGGTGTTCTTGAAGTATGTGACCCCCTTCACAATACACTGCTGCACAGGCCCTGCCGAACAGGTGGCTGACATAACACAAGGGTGCATGGGCAAGAGGAAGAAAAACCCTTCCAAGTCCCAATGCCTCTCTCTTTGGCATGTGTCACTCTCTCCTCCTGTCAACCACAGGTGACTTCATCACAACTTTCTTTGAACTCCCATCCCTATATCACTCAATAATACGTTTTACTGCTCACAGAGCTTTAGGTGGATCCATCTCCAATAACCTAAATATTACACATTTAGCCCCTAACACGAGTACTCTGGCTGCTTGCAAGGAATGTCAGGAGACTGAAATGCAGCTCCTTTCAAAGGCAAAAATTGCACCTGGAGGTTAATGGTGTGGCCAGATGCAGTGCCTGGGTTAGGTGAGTTTGTTATGACTACTACTCCTAATATACAGCAGATTTCTGTTTGGTCTGTGCATCCCAATTTCTTTTCTGTGGGAATAATGGCAAAGGCGATATGAAGGGCAGTGACCTTGCCTTCAGACAGCAGCAGAATGAGGTTTAGAATGAAAGAGTGCTAAAAACCAAACAACCTCCCTCCTTCCTTCTGTCTGTTTTACTTCTATCTCAGATTCTGATAATTCTTGGATTATGAGAAATACTTAGTAAAGTTCCTTCTTCCTCTGTATCATGCCACTTACTATTTTACAGCTCTCCTGCACATCAGAGTTGATCGTTGCCTTTCCAGGATCGAGAGTTCAGGTCTATTTCTGCAGATTTGTATTTCTTATTGAATATACAGTTTTCCAATATTAATTATTTTAATTACTTTAAATGCCTTCTCTTTTTGACTAGGTAATGTCATTGAAAACCTATAAGCTCTGAATCTGCATCTCTTCAACTCTTTCTGATATAAATTTAATGTAAAATTCTAAATTTTGTTTTGTAACCCCATAGATTCATTTTTCTTGTTTTTGATGTGATTCCAGGCTGAAGAGATCTTGTTATAGTTTTCAGATGTATACTACACAAATCACTTTTAGATACAGGAATACATAATCTTAACCTAATAAATACTTCGGAAGTTACAGAATAAGAAAAATTGTTTTACAGACTTCAATTGCACAATGACTTCTTAGACAAAAACACTTTTATCATGATTGTGCACCTATACACAATTTCTGCCCAATGAAATCCAATAGAAAAGAGAGAGAATTAGGAATTTTTCTTTCTTTTTCTAAATTAAGCAAATCCTATGCGTCATGTTCTCCCTGCTGGAGAACATGGAGAGCTGTCATGTGCTCCCTTCTAGGTCATGTTGTTTTTTTGATTCAGGAAGAGACTCAAACCTTTGCTGTGAAATAAACAAACAAATAATATTTCCCAGAAGAATAATTTTATCCCTCTCCAAGTAAGTCTTCCCCTTCCACCTTTACATTCCCATATTACTCCTGAAAGACATTGACAGCAAAGTGAAGGCACTGTCAGACAAAAATTACTTCTGCAGCAGACAGGAATTCAATCTTGTAACACTTCTTTTTGATCAGATAAAATTTTTGTAGACCCTCTCCTAAAATGGAAATTGTTTTTTTAATCAGATTCATCTTCTGGCAAAATGAGCCTCACAATTTCAAAGGTACATTGTGAACAAGATGGTTTATTGGAGAGGAAAATGACAGCTACTGCCTGTCTGACTGTCAGAAAAAAAGAACACAATTAAAACATTAGCCATCCACTACTGAACAGAAAGAGTACAGAAGACAGGTATTTGCCAAGGTATCTTCTAAGACTACTTACTACCATAACTCTACTTTGTTATAAAATTTACAAATAAAATGAGAGAAAAATGAGTCTGAAGGGGAAATTGCTTTAGGTGAAAACCAGTGTTTCAGGCTAGACTTAACATACTTCTGATGGCAGAACTGAACTAGTCCCATTGCAAGCAAAACATTTGTTAAATGACAAATAGTTAAAGACAAGAAGAAATCCTGCCAGGGCTGTCCCAAAATGATCCACCACAATAAAATACATTTGTACTTCACAGTTTGTACTGTTACTCTAAGCATGCTTCACTAATGAATACAAACACTAAAGTTGATAAATTAGCCTTTTTTTTTTAATTTAAGGAAAGAGAAATACTACTGCGCAACAAAGAAAACCTTAAACAAACAAATGAAAACCAACCAACCACACACCACAAAAAAACAACAAAACAAAACCAAACCAACCAACCAACCAAAACACCACCAACCCTCAAGAAAATGACCAAGTTAACATCTCTATCACCAGCACTGAAAAATAACTTTTAATTTTATTTTTCATACGTACTCATTTTACTAAGCACATTTCCAGGCTAAGTAAAATAATGCTATTTGAAAAAGTTTACATTTGAAATGTTTTCTTCTTACTCTAAAACACCCTGACATGACAGTCAAGTTTCAAAAGGTGATAAACGTGTCTATTACTGAGCAAAACTACTCTTCAGAGCATTTATACAACTTCATCTTTGCGTCCAACAGTGCACCCAATGCTGGAATCTGACAAACAATACCTATTTGGCCACCTCTTACTCTTCAAAGGACTTAATAGTATTTTGTGTAGATAACTACATTACAGACAAATTCTTCGTCATTTATTTTGGTGGTGATACATATAGAGTTTATTGTTAGCTACAGCAAATGCAATTTTTTTTACAGGAAAACTACAATTGCTTATTCTTGAAGCCTGCATTTTACACCTTCTGAGCATAAGTAGATAAATTTTCAGTGCCACTATTACTGAGATTTCCTGCTATTTTTATTTTCTACCGACAGAATATTCAAAGCTGACAAATGTTGTAGAACAGACATAGTTATTAAAAGATTCAATTTATGGCAAATAGTGACAGTTTGCTTTCGCTGCTCATAAACCAAAAATCTAAGAGGTGTAAATACAGGAAAGGTGGCAACAAAACACTTAGATAGATCTTTAAATAATTCTACAAGTAATGGTGATACGGAGCAACTTATTTGCTTTCATTGTGTGCATCCAACATCATCAGGTTTACAGATCTTGAAACAGCCCTTTTAAACTTGGCTTATATAAAAAAACCCCAGGTACCATACGCCTAAGTGAACAAAAAGACCAGAAAGATAAAGTGTATAGTATATTTAAGCACACCTTTTTGAACTGCTGGGCTTTGCTGTGAAATATCACTGCTCTTCTTTACTGATGTTGTGCTTATGTTTGATGAAGTGGTGTCTGTCGCTTCTCCAACTTCAGTCCCTAAAACGGTTATTTCTCCTGCCTCACTCCCCTTTCTTCTGCCATGACAAAAGAGCTAGCAATTTGGGTAGCAATTACTACTGAAGCTTTTCAACACTCAAAAGGTTTATATCTATCTTTCCATAACCATACCACATAATTTATTTCAGCACACAGATCTCTGAATCAGATTAATTTTAAGCCCTCCTGTGCAACAGTGAGGTAGTTGTCTGAAATGTTGAGAATCCATATGTTCCTGGTATTAAATACTGAATTGCTGGCTGTATATCCTGTAAATTAATAATATTAAAAGGGAGAGTAGAGGGATAAGGAAGGAAATCATAGCTGCCACTTCATGGTGAAGACAACTCAACTGTGTTGCACACAGCTGAAATACTTGGTATTTATGATGTTCTGGCATCACTGCACCTCCCAGTTTCCATGGCCTGCCCAACCTCCACACCTACAGGAAGGCTGAGGCAGCTGTAACATGTTGGACCTCACCTCACAAAAGACCTACAACAGGTTTTTGGATGGGCAGCATCTCCTATATAATGGACTCCTCACTACCAAAGAGTACTGGCACAAGAAAAGGTGGCTTTACTGAGTGGCAGAAATGAAATATAGAATCATCTTATCCCAGCTGACATCATAAATGAACACGTTTGAGTAACCATTCTGTGACTGCAGGGTCCTATGACCCTGACCTGGCTAGTGTGTGCAGTCTAACAAGTCTGATGGTACATTTAACTTCTTCAGAGATCTCTCCTTATTTTTTCACTCCTTTTTTTCCATGATATTTTTTTCCCACATATTCAACTCTAGCTAAATAAGGTCTCCCCATGCTTGAAAACCTGCATTAGTAAGCGTGCCTTTTGCACAATTGCCACTAAACATTTTTGCATATTTTTTCCTTTCACTGCACTGTGACTTCACTCTCCAGTAAGTTTAAAGTGTCTAGTAAGACTGCTTTTCAGTACATCGGTCTTGCGGGAAAACATTTTTTATTTCTGTTCCAAGATGCACACTAATTGCTCTGAAGACCAAAACAAAAGATGTCTCAAATAAAACAGTTATTTTGAGTTTACCGGGGAAACCATTAAACACAGACTTGGATTCTGACCAACGCAAGTTGCAGCATGTTCATGCACTATCTGTATATCATGGTATGAACAAAAAAAAAATACTTAATGAATACCTTAATAAGAGCAAAAATCCTCAAGTTATATTTTTGATGTATTTATTTTATTTTTTACCTTTTCCCACTTAATGTCTCAGGGAACAAAAAAAAAAATGCTGTCTGTCTTGGGGTGACTTTATGATATATCCCATATTCATCTTCTCTATGCCAGGGAAAAAAAAACGAAAAAAAATGAATCTTGTGTTTTTAAAACTGAGCCCCAACAGCGGAGAGGTAAAAAAAAAAAAAAAAACTAGCTAGAGAAATCTTTTCAAAACAATTCTACTGTTTCAAGGTCAATTATGCTGTGCTGCTGTGCAGTTTTGGTTTTGTTTTTTTTCCCGGTGGCCTGAGCTGAAAGGAGGGGGAGACACTGGCCTTCTAGTTTTCCCAGCGAGAGTTCTGCCTGTTTTTTTCTTTGTAAGGAAGAGACTTGGACCTCTGCATTTTCCTGGATTTTTGATTTCTTCTTCTTCTCTCCTGGACTTGTTGGGACATCGGAGTGTTGAGACCTCACCGGGAGGCCTTTTCCACCGGTCTGGCCTGCGGGGGCCCCCCCAAGATTGGCCTGGGACTCTGGGTCTTCCAGTCTTCCAGTGAGAGACCTCATTATTTATTGTGATATATATATTATTTAGTGTTTAGTATTATTATTTTCCTTTTGTGTTTGTTAAATAAATAGTTTTTTTTCTCTTTCCCTTTTACTTTCTTTCGAGGAAATATTTCTTTCCTCAAATCTGCTGGGAGAGGGTGATTGCGGACTGTTTTTATCAGAGAATATTTATCCCTCTGAATATATTTGTTCCAAACCAGGACACCGTCTAACAAAACAGTAAAATTCTATGTATTTCATCTTTCCACACTTAAATTTTTAAAGATGACCTACAGAAGACAATTTTTCAGGCTTCACTGCTGTTTCCAAAAGATTCCCAAAGGAAAAAAATCTATTGAGAGCCAAATTTGACAAGAGCAGAAAACAATCTCATAAGGCAGGGAAAGTATGCTGTGGCACATTTCTCTACAATAAATAGTTATTTTTGCTTACTAAGAAAATTCGTAGTTTTGTGCTCATATTTTTTCCCGATTAAGTTGTGTTTTCAGCTATATGAGGATAATTTAAAAGCTCTTGACTTTTATTTTTATTTAACTTTGTTCTTTTTAGCTTTATTTAACTTTTTATTTACTTTTAAAGTAAATAAACTTCTTTCCCTTTCGTATGTCACAAGAGTTTTCAGCTTTGGACAGACCTGATGATCATCCAACACTATTTAGTAACAAGGAGGGTGACAATTAATTACCACTTCAGTAGCTTCATGGGGAGAAGAAAAGCACAAGGGACTTTCATTTCTTCTTTCTTTTTTTTTTTTTTTAGGGAGAGAGGAAGGATGAATAAAGACAAGATTTTGAGAACATAGTAACAAATGGAGTCAGAAAAATAAGGCTGACAGGACATAGAGTGCTCATCTGCTTCAACCTTCTGCCTTATGATAGGATGTACACAGGATCAACCCTAGTTTGTCTTGAGACTTTTTTTAGATCTCCAGTGATGACAGAAGTCAATCTGAGTCCAATTATTTTGTCTTGTTCTCACTCAAGACAACACTTTTTCCCCCTTCCTCTTCTTCAAAGACTTGTTTAAAAACAATTCAGCATATACTTCTTCAGGGTAAACCCCTCAACTTCCTCCATCTTTCCTCATAGGTGAACTTTTCTAGACTTTGACTTTTCTTGTTCCTCTGCTCTGGACTT
Organism: Calyptomena viridis; assembly: GCA_013390005.1. NCBI lineage: Eukaryota > Metazoa > Chordata > Aves > Passeriformes > Eurylaimidae > Calyptomena > Calyptomena viridis. The sequence goes on from WEIV01003144.1 coordinate 195,664, forward strand.
TCTCTAATTGGTTCCCACTTCTTTGCAGCTGGGATACATATCTTAAAATAGGGCAGATAGAACTGAGTACAGCAGCTACATTACTTCCATGTCACATAAGACACTTCTGAGGTGTTGTGGTGGCATTTGCTGACACTCTGTGGTTCCAGAGCTCATTCTGCAGATTCAGTGCTCAGCAGTAATTCACAACTATGTATTCCTTCAATCAGTACTTTACACTCAGCTCTGCTGAATTACAGGCTGTTTTTTTCAGGACACAGTACTATTTATATTTGAAATGTTATTTTACTTTCCAAAATAATCAAGGGTGAATTTTTTTTATGGCAACCTTCTCCTGTACTGTTATCTTCTCTTCAACTCTGCTAATCACTTTATCATGCTGTCATGTCTACAGAAAAAATATTTCTCAAAATACACAAGGAATACTTTCATATACAAATGAACTGTATGACTAAAGTGGCAGTTGGCAAGCAATACACTAAGCAGAAGAGAAAGAAAAACAATCTCTGATATAAATACTGATATACTTTGTCTCTGCTATTCATTTTATCAGGTATCTCTTAATTTTTTCCCTTTATTCCTAGGTAGCAACTGCTTATATTGCAGTCTCAGGTCTAAGCAGCAGAAGGGAATGTGCTTTAACCTTTTGTGCAGTAGAGCAACAACTTCTCCCAAACAAGCAGGAGCGGAGAAAAGACAATCTGAGTTAAGACTATGAGATGGGGTTAAAAATGGCATCCAGGAAATCTCTGCTTCAGAGATCTCCTGAAACACCTGATTTTTCTCACAGCAATGCTGGCTATTCTAAGAAATCAGCCACTGCCTTCCTTTAAGTTTTATTTACTCTGATTTGGTATAAGAAAAAGGTTGAAAACTTGAAAATGTTCTTAAACATTCAGAGATGTTCTGAAGTAATTTTCCAAAGCAGATACTTACACTCTGATCCAGAAACATGCTAAAATTAATGCCCAACAGGTGTAGGCATCTAAAAAGGAATCTATAGCTATTAAATGAATTAAGTAACACCTCTAATCATGTGCCCCATACAACAAGCACAGTAATGACAAAGAGTACTCCAAGGGGTATAAAACTGTAATGAAACAGAACATGGGTTGGATAATGTGAATAAGATCTTAAGTGAATTAAGTTTTCTTGCAAAGTCTTCAAAATTCTTTCACCAGAAATCAAATAAATTTTGGAGCAATCAGGACTTGAATACTGATGCTGTTTCCTTCACCATACTCTGAAAATCTGGCCATCCTCTGTTGTCCAGATAGCAAAAGAGCATAATTTCCCTCTGCCTATGTCATTCCTCTCCAGAAGTTACCAAAAGTAATTTACCCTTCCTAACTGCATTGTGCTCAATTTTCTATTTCTCTTTATCTGGTTCTCCCCAACACCAATCTGATAAAAACAGATCATCTTTTTTTCCCCCATCAATCCCAATTTCTCTGCCCTATCAATGATGTTAGCTTTATTGTCCCATTTACCCATATTGTCCTGGTTTCAGCTGGGACAGACTTTGTTTTTTTCTTAGTAGCTGGTACTGTATTTAATACATTATTTAATTATGTTGATAACACACAGATGTTTTGGTTGTTGCTAAGCAGTGCTTACCCCAAGTCAAGGACTTTTCAGTGTCTCACACTCTGTCAGTGAGGAGCTGCACAAGCAGCTGGGGAGGAGCAGAATCAGGACAGCTGACTCAATCTGGCCAAAGGAATATTCCATACCAGAGAACATCACGCCCAGTATATCGACTGGGGGAGTTGGTTGGGAGGGGCTTATCACAGCTCAGGGACGGGCTGAGCATTGGTCAGTGGGTGGTGAGCAATTTTATTGTGCACCACTTGTTTCTCCTGGATTTTATTCCTCTCTCTTTTTCATTATAATTATTATTGTTATAATTATTATTACAATTATTTACTTTGTTTCAATTAAGCTGTCCTTATCTCAACCCATGAGTGTTCACGTTTTTTCTGATTCTTCTCCCCATCCCAGCTGAGAGTGGGGAGAGGGGAATGAGGGAATGGCTGTGAGGTACTCAGTTGCCAGCTGGGGATAAACCATGACACACAGGAAACTCCTGATGTGCTTCTACCCACTCATGTATGGACAAATCTCTTCTGATGTGCTATGGTGAGGAATTACCCACTTATGATTCAACATTTTCAGTAAGGTCCCATTTAGATTGTGAAGCATCTAACCAGTTATCAAAAATAATCATGAAATTATAAAGCACTTTGGAAATGTTTATTCCCTTTGACATTGTTTTGTCTTTCAGACTCCTCAGTTCTCAAGATCAGGAGCTGTCTTGTATTTTGAATATTGTCCAGGACATCTTGGTAGCATCCAAAATCTAATAACCATAACAGCAATAAAAGCAGTAACACATTTCAGAAGGTATCTTTAGAGATTTCATGTTTCACGGAGTTCAGCCAATTAATGGAAAAATCAATGTTGCCAGTAATTGCTTTTAGAGTCAGTTGATTCAACTCCTTTGAATATGATGGTTATATTTCCACCCACTGAGTAAACAACCATGATGGAAAGCTCATTTGCATGATTTTTAGAACACACCAGCCCAAACTGAAGTGATCTGCATGATTTGCAAGGCCTATAACATGACGTTTTTGTCAGTGCATGTGCCGACATTAAAAAAAACACCTTTTGCAACTCAGTATGGAAGCAGGGCATTAGGGGAAAAAAAGCCCTAATAGAACCATATCTTTTTCGCTGGAACAGATTTTGAGCTTCTTCTACCACTTAGTCAACAAAATTAGCAATCAGTAGAAATTCTAAAGTGAGACAGATAGTTTAGTTACTGTCAGTAACATATTTCAGAGGTCTGTAACAAATAGCAGCACCAAATGAATAAATAATGTTCAAAGCCTAACAGCCGGCTTCCCTAACAGTGTGAAAATATGTAAATGTTACATTGCTTCACTCTTCAAACTGGCTCTCCTTTAATTCCTCAGAGACTCTTCTGTCAGAATAACAAGCTAAAAACAAAATATGAATGACAAGTGCACATACTTAGCTGATTGAGAACATAGAGTCGAACAGTAACCATATTAATCTCGTCTCTCAAAGAGGCTGTGTGAATTCCAGGCAGAAATATTGATTTTGATCTAGTCTACTGCAGTGTAGATTGCTAATTGGTGTTCAAAATCTATGAAGAGTGCTTTCCTCAAAAACTGCAGCTTTCAGCAATTTCCTTAGTTCAATTAGGACACCAAGAATTTTATACTTAAAACCCATTAACACTGTCAAAAGCCTCTGCTATTTCTGTACATCCTTGACAAACATCTGACTTGTGAACTTTCTGTATATACATAACCCTAGCCTAAAGACACAAGAAAACTGTAAACATCAGGAGTGACTTTACCCTTGATCTGAGTTTTTTCAGTGAAGTGAGTATGCAGTGATTCTGCCCCTCTACTCCACTCTGACAACACCCTGCCTGGAGTACTGTGTCCAGCTCTGGGGTCCTGAGCACAGGAATGACATGGACCTGTTGGAACGAGTCCAGCAGAGGGCCACCAAGGTGATGGGAGGGCTGGAACACCAACCATATGAGAAAAGGCTGAGAGTTTTGGGGTTGTTCAGCCCAGAGAAGAGAAGGCTCCACGAGGACCTTACTGTGGCCTTTCAGTACTCAAAGGTGCCTATAAGATGAGGATGGACCTTCTAGGAGGGCCTCTTGCAATAGGACAACGGTTTTAAACTAAAAGAGGGCAGATTCAGACTAGATTTAAGGAAGGAGTTTTTTATAATGAGGATGGTAAAACTCTGGAACAGGTTAACTAGAGAGGTAAGATGCCCCATCCCTGGAAACTTTCAAGATCAGGTTGGAGGGTTCTCCCTGAACAATATCTCCTACCACCTCTCAGGGGCAGCTGCTGGACTTGATGGGTCACAGGTCTAACAGAGAAAGTCTTTTCTTATGTCTTTACAATGTCCACTGTCAAATGGGAGCTGAAGCAGTCAAATCACAGGTAATATGAGCCACAAATGAATGGTTTTATTCAGAAAAAAAAGCCCAATATACTTGTCCTAAAAGGTCAAGGATCATTATTTTATATCTAGCTATGAAAAACTCTCAAGCTACTAAATTAAAACTGAAACATTGCATTTAGAAGTTTCACTGTGAAAGGTTAGGGAAACAGTTGCCTAAACCCCAATTAGTGCTGCATCCCGTGATTTTCACACACTAATTCACAAAGGTCCATTTTAATTAAAGGAAAAATGCCAGGTCACTTTTGTTGTCATCATTAGGTGGAAAAAACCTCACAACACCCAACAAACCAACAGCAAAAAAACCCCTCAGCAGGCCAAGCAGCTGTTTACCACTCTGTAATGCTGTAAATAACAATTACATTAAATCAGAGTTCAGGAACAAGGCCCAAAGTTTGAGCTAGTGTTACTCTTTACTGACTCTAGAAGCTTCTGAGATTGTAATAGTAAGAGCATTAAGCACTTCCCCTCACTGAAGTAGGTTCATAGGAAAGCAAAGGGTATAATAAAATTGATGACAGTATCTCCTTGGCTGCTGTTACAGAAGGACTGACCAAGGGTAGTTACTGGCTCAAACTGTCCATTATGTTGGTTAAAAAACAAGACTGAAAAACTTTCAGCCTTCCCTGCTATAATTGATGTTATGTTGTTCTGAGAAGGAAAAGGGCTGTCTGCCCTCTGAAAGTGAAAGGAAAGGTTAAGCTTTCCAAGTGGTCCATCTTTCATCCCCAAAACAATTGTGCTGACAGTAAACCATGAGCCTGCCATTACCCCGAGACCCACAGGTAGTAAGAAGTGTCACTGCTTGCAGAAACTTAACAAAGAAATTAATATCACTGGCTCACTATTAGCCTTTAAGTGCAAACCCACCCTGGTCTCTCAGTAGCTTCCAGCCAGTCTGCTTCTTTTTGTGCTGGATATCCAGTGAGAAACACCTTCTAATTACAAAACTGCCAGAAAGTCCATCCAGTATCTTTTATCTACACTGTTTGTGTTGGCAGAACAGATGGGGGAGGCTGTTTGGAGAACCATGTGCTTCTCTCAAACTGCTGCCTAACTAAAGGTGTAAAATGTTGGATGGGATACAGAGAAAATCCTTTTGCCGCCTCTAGACAAATACTGTTACAGAGAGGGTTTGAGGCAGGTCAAACCTCTCAAATCAGCACACAGTTTGACGTTTGCTGCTACCAGGCTCTAAGGTTTCTGAATCTCGTCACTTGTTCACCTGCTATAGCAAAAACTTAGAGTAACCACCATCTGGACACTCATTTCTGTCACCGCATCACTTCAGAGAAGCACACCTGGATGTACATTATGACAGGTTGGGAAGAGGCACAAGGGTAATTTGTGAGAGGAGCTTTTGCTCTGCCAAAGAAACAATGAAGTTGAACAATGCATTTTCACTGTGATCCTACTGTCCTGAGCCACTGTATCACACTTTCAGGAGAGGAAAAAGACCTTTTACATAGTATTCTGCTGAAAAGCTAAATTTTCCTTTCTGAAATCCACACTTTTTCTTCTTGTGCTCTTATAAATTACATTAAAAAAATAATATGGTTGACAAAATAAGATACACATATCATATCATACCCATCTAACATATCATCTTATGTTCCTTCTGGATATTGATACAGGAAGACTTTTTTGTTCGAATTCTATTGGAAGTAAAGTTGTCTGGCTTGTGTACACAAATTAGCCAATGTTTATAGAACAGCCACCAGATAAGGTAACTGTGACTATCTTACAGTCACTCTAACTGCACATCACATTGGTAAAAAGCCATCCTGGCTTCTTTTCAGCAAAAGACTCATTGCCCTGACAAATCTGAGGAACAGCTGTTAGGCATCACACGCTCCATAGGTATATAATTGATTTTTATAACTTTGCTAGGTCATTTGTGGGTAAAGTCATAGAAATGCATTATGAACATGTTTCATCATCCTATGATATTTTTAAAAGAACCAATTTAAGATGTTAGCAGGAGAATGAATAAGCACATAAAGTTTAATCAAACGCATAGTCCTACTTTTTTCAAGGTATATTCCTTGTTTATCTAAATAAAACCTTTATTTTTTAAAAAAAGAGCAGCAAACAAATATATATAGAAAATATGCACTGCTACTAAACCTTTTAAAAGTATTCTTAAATGTAAACTGCAAATACATGTTTTTAAGGGATGTTGATAGGGGTTTTGGAAAACGCCCCATGGATCATTCTAAAATTCAGAAAAATTTCCATTATAATGTCATGATAAAATGGTTCAGAAAATGTATTGAAGCAAGACACAAGAATAGAGCAGTTCATCTAGACTGCAACCAGTTATGAATAATTTTAATAAATATGCAAAGACTACATTCTGCCACATAAAACAGCTAGTCAGTTGTAAACCTACAATACATTTTTAGGGTACAGTATGTGTATATCTAGAATTACATAATTAATTATGATGCCCACAAATACAGTAATTTGGATTCTGCAATATTCACATTTTGCATCAGTTCCTCCCATGACAATTTCAATAATCTCAGTATTTTACCTATGAATGTTATTTTTACAAGTTTATTTTTAACACCATTCGTACTTTTAATTTTGTGTCAACAGTATTCTGCACTCCAATGCTCATTGTTTTCTAAATCTATCCTTCTGGAAAAAAATGAATAGGAACTGAACAATATGTAATTTCAGCACTAAACCAAATATAAGCAGGAATGTGGGAGAATATTTATGACTAGATGTGCGTAGAGACACATAATTCACAAACATATAAACATACAACTTTTTAGAAGTTCAACTCTATCCTTCTATCAGAAACACAGATGGTGTTTCAGCTTATCTTAATGCAGACTCCTTACTTTTCCAATATGTATACTCATTAGTGTTCATGCATAGAGCAACATGCCAATGTACAAATGTTTAAGTGAAAGCAGCCTTCCTAATTCCCAACTCCATTGTCTATGAAATATACAGAAAGGAAGATTTGGTGTGAAATGTGTGCTAGTATGATCTAATACCACAAATCAATCCTTTATAGGGAAAGAAGAATGACTAACCTTCATCTTTGTTATGAGGGTCTCATTTTCTTACACATGAATGTTAATACCTTCTTCAATGAGGAAGTAATGAAAACAACTCACACTACTCACTTTGTGGACACAGGTAAACCCAACTCTAGTAAACCAAGTTTCAAGGGATTAAAACTAAACATTAAACTTAACGGAGCAACGAAACTAAGTTTATGAATAATTACATAGATTAGTCAATACCTGAGTCGCCAAGCAGAGGGAATATGAAATTTTAATTACCATTCATAACACCATAAGCCACAGAATATCTGGCATTTATATGCTCATAAGTAAGTGTGACTGAAAAAATGAAAAAACAAGAAATATAATTCTTAAAAAATTAAATCTTCAGAAAAAGGAGCAACCATCAGTACTGCCATAACCCAATGGGAATCCAAACACAACACCAGTATGTAAAAGGAAGGTGTTTATATCTTCAAATTGAAGTGTAATAATATTTGTGAGTGCTCAGGTGACTGTCATTAGACTAATAAAATACATCTGTGGGTTTCAAGTTGGTTCATAAGAACCTTTACTCACAAACTCTCCTCTATAAAACAATACGGGATGTACAGATTATTGCAACCCTCAGACAAGTATTTGCCATATCCAAAGCTATGAATCTATGCAGTGAATCACTCGGAACTGGTACACTATTACCAGCCAGATTTTGATTATAGGCACATCTCAACCTCTAGGGCAATCTTGTTGGTTGCATATTATCACACAACCAGCTCTGTATTAAGAAGAAAGCAGGAAAAAACAACTTATCTGGAAGATTTTAAAACCTCATTTATGGCACGCATCTACAGAATAGTCTCAAAACTGAAGCAGAGAATAAACAAATTAATCAAAATCTAAATTCTGAAATGCCAGAAATGCAAGACTGAATTTCCAAAAATCTCACCTGACTTCAGAAAGAAACTATTTTGTTTCAATTCCCAGACTAAAACTGCAAATTAAAGTCAACTAACAAAGAAAAATGAGTCAATATAACTAATTAAAAAAAAAAAAAAGAGCAAAATGGCTTGGTGGAGAAATTTGTAGGCCATATGGCATGATTTCATGTACGCTGTGTAAAACTGTTTTTGAACCATCTCTCCTAATAATATCCAAAGTATCACACCAGAGACCACCTCAGATGCATCAGACCTTCGAGAAGTTACTAAAGCTATACATGAAATTTGTGACAGATACAAACTGGGACTCTATCTTACACCTTGTCAGCTTCCTGATACTTCTCCAATTTATAGAAGGACTTGGAACTCAGACTTCCACTTCACTATTCATCCAAATTTACTCTGGGAGCACTCTGAAATACATATGTGTTTCAAGCAAGTGTCCTTAGCCACTGTCCATATCACAGCTTTTAATCCACAGTATTTAACAGTCCTATTAACTGCAGTTTTACATATATTCTAACTACGAACCTGTCCTAAACCTGGATCAGGACAAACTCCAATCCGCCTTAAAATCAAGATCATAAAAGTTTAGTCCTTTCTCTGAATGCAAATGCTACTGAGCAGCTGCCAAGTAAAAGGTACACAGAGAGATGGTTAGTTGTTTTGATACGCTAATGACAAATACAACAGCTTAGAACTTTCATGTCTTATCATAGATTTGTCTCAAATATAAAAAGAATATAAAAATCTGCTCCAAGTCAGATTCACACAAATGAAACTGTAGGTAGGCTGGTAAAGAAAGTTAAAGAAAATGTGCAGCTGCAGTCAGATGTTAGCATTGACTACTGGATGTTATCATCAGTTTTAAAGCCACTACACCTTTAAAGCTACGTCTAGGACAGAAATAAGAGAACTGTGTCTAGGTTTTTTACACCTTACATACATTGCTAAGTGAGCAACACACAGCAACCATTTTCAGCCATAACTCACTTGAATTGGAATCGGACCAGAGAGATAAACATTAAGAGCTACAAGACAACAGCATATCTGTAAGCTGCTCATCCCATAGACAACCATATTTTCAGTCATAGTTAGAACCAAAAACACAGAAAAAGACAATGCTGAAGTTAAATGTTTCTCAGGTAAAAGCATGCATAAGGTGGAAGAGGGAATAGTAGGGTTTCTTCTCTATTGTACACAGTTCTGCACCACTTGGTAGCCACCCAGAAACATCCTTTCTGGTTATTAACACAGAATAAATTCAATCTCCCTTCAGTTATTTTTTTATTACACAAAACATGTGAAAGCTAGCTACAAGAACTTCACTAATGAGACTTGTGTATTTTCAGCATCACCAGATTCACATGAAATATACAGGCTGCCAGGATTTTTCTCCCTCCTTCTGAACACAGACAAATCCAGATGTTCCACTAGTTCACTGATGTTGGGGAGTTTTCATTTTTCAGTTCTTAAAAGCACTCATGTTCTCTTCACAGGAGGCTGGCTTTATTTGGTGCATGAAGAAGACTCAGGTTCTCCTTCTTGTGCATTTGGACACGCAGCTGAGGGACCAGCTCCTAGAACTTAAACCTGCTTCAGCTGTGCCACCTCTTCTGTGACTGCATCACTGCTCTTTGGGCTAGCGCTGCTTGCCAGGCACTCAGTTTGAGGAGGTAATTCAGACTAAAACCATCAGAACACATTACTAGTTTCCAGCTGTATCAGCTGCCTGCATTCCCTTGCTACAGGATACCATGAGAGCCAGTGCCAGCCTGGCTGCATGGGTGGGGTGCCTAAGGACCCAGCCCAGCCTCTCCCTCTGGGTATCAAGAGCATGGCTTAAGTTTTTTGGTGAACTTTCTTGGTCCCTGATGTTCTCACTTTACTATAGGGACAATCTACGGTGACTCCTGTTTGACTTGCCTACATTTGAGTACTGAAATAAAGCCAGGCTCCACAGAACACTACAATTTTCTGTTTTCATCACCAAACACTAGCTCTCCTCTGAGGATAGGGCTACCAGCTTGCACTAGATTTTCCCCACTGACTCACTCATGCCAGGGAGCCAACAGCTGTTATCAAAGGAAGGTGAAGCCATCAGCCCCAATCCCTGTGCCATCCCCTGTGTGTTTGTACTACACTCCTGTAGCTACATCCCCTCGCAGTCAAACAGGCCAGGGAAGCCAGGGAAGCCCATTGCTCGTGCACTGACTGGGCAGGAGACTCAACCAGTACAAATGTTGATTGCAAAAGTATTTTGGTAAGAAGAACATTTTGCTTTAACAACTAGGTAGGCTTGGGAAGTATTCAGCTCTGAGTTGGTTACAATGAAGACCACAAGAAATATGACCAAGAAATTCTTCTTAAAATACCAAACAATAATCATGAAGACTACTGCATCCAGTAAGACACTAGAGGTTTAACTGGAACAAATATCAGAGCTCCTTATGCAGCCAGATCAGAGACTGAAGTACAGTTGTGTCATGCTGTACTCACAATGTGCTTCTCTCCCACCTGACTCATGAAGTGCATATGATCTACTGCAACTAACTATAAAACTTTCAGATTTTAATTAAAGTTCTAGATTACAGTTAACATAGAAGTTTCATGACTTACCAGAATGGTGCTAACATGAAATATACAGATATATATATATATAAAATTGAAGGAAAAAAGTCTAGCACAAAAGGTAGCAAATCGTGTCACAGTCATGACTATTTTAATGAAAGTGCAAACAAAACCACTGACCCTAGCAGTAAATGCAATACACAAGTGTCAAAAGCATGTAGGTTTGAATGATCTTTTATATGTCACTTTGTTCACCCTATTAAGATGCTAGTTGTTTCTTTGATTTATTTGATAATAAATTTTTGATGACTAGTGAGTCTCATAAAAATTGCTCTGGTGCTGACTATGTTGATTAATAAGCCCAAAGAATCGAAACTGTCAGAAATTCATAGGCAAGAGTAAATTACTGCCAAACATACATTAGATATTCCATAAAATATAGAATAAAAAAGGTTGATTTGGTAATTTTATCTTGCATCAATTTGCTTGATATAATTTATACTTGGGATCATCACTGTCAGTCCTCACATACCTTTTCTCTTTTTTTAAAGTCAACAATAGAATAAATCTAAATTTGGGAGAAATGAAGAGGAGACAGAACATCAAATACGATATCCAAAAGCTAACATTCAGAATTTAGCTTGGAAATTATATTCAGTAGAAAGGTGACTAAACTCCATCTTCTAAGAGTTGCAGCTTTTTAAAGCACAATTCCTTGTATGTTAGGAGTCAAAACTGACACATATGCCTAAACCCTAGTCTTCTAAAACTGTGATTTCTCCTTATCATGGTTTTTCTATGTAGCAGGTTCTTGCAATGCACTTTTAAGTGTCCTGGACTCTGTAGTTCTACTTGCTTTCCTTAGATAACTCCCCAAAACATTTAATGTGCAGAAAATCCCCAAAAAACAGACACTGCAGCAGGCCAGAGGCAGCAATCTCAGCATGTGGATACAGATCTAATTTATCATTTTCCTATCAAGAGGAACCACGCTTCAGCACTGGATTTGGGATTTGCTCCATGTGACAGCATTTAGATGCAAGATGTATCATTATAGGGTTGAAAACCTATCTGATCATAAATTTATATAGATAACAAAAAGTATTCAGGGAATTGCTGTTCCCCATTCAGTGAATGCTGCTGTTTACATCCAGCACCGGAGTCATCTTCTTAAAGCATCTGGCAAAACTATGAAGAAGGCTAACATTCCTGCATTTATTATTATTGCTTTGGTGAAGCTGGACCAAGTGAAATGGTCAGTATACGAAGTATTTACTGAAATGGTCCATATACTAAGTATTTACTGTTTATGCTCCTGCATACTTCATTTAAGACTATAATTTCTTTCCCCAATTTCCCAGTCAAGTGTAATAAAGAAGAAAAAACACAGGGTATTTTTTTCCTGGGATATTGATACTGATTTTCAGTATAAGAGATTGTTAGGGTTAAATTACAAATGCAGTTGGATACAGAACAGAAAAAAACTCCAACAAAACAAACACCATTGCAAAGTTGTAGTCAAAAGAACTTGTCTCTGACCTAAATGTGACAATACCCAGCTTTAACAGACGGGCATTTCTTGTTTGGATGGAGGAAGGCATTGAAATGCAGGACTGAGAAATCCTGTGTCATATACAGTGGAAGCTCTTGTTTTTCAGGTTATATTTTTCAAGATAAAATTTATTTTAAAGACAAAAATTTAAAATGAAATCTGATCATAACCATTTTCAACACTCTGCCTTAGGTATAAGGGGCTGTAAAAGTGCATACAAATGTGATGACAGTAATATATGCTAAAATAAAATCATGGTTTTTAAATAAAGCTTGCATTACAAGCGGCTCCAGCAAATTACACCAGAATCATTCCCACCTCAGCCTTCCACTAGATAAATAGTTAATAAAGATAACAGTAAAATTTGGGACATTTCTCTATCTAACTAATAGCCTTCACCCAGAAGGGTAAAAAAATTGCTAAAGATCACACAAAACCCTCAAATAATGCGAGACTGAAAGAAGAAACTGGAGTTCAATAAAAACTAGCATGCAATAAAACAGATATGACTGCATAGAGAATAGAAATTGCAGACAGATCTGCTTTATTATAGAAGTGCCATTTTTAATTTATCTCTCAAATAAAACCACCAAATGTGTGCAGTAACTCTTTTTGTTTGGTTGTAAAGAACCAATCTGAAAAAGAAAACGAGAAAGCAAATCAACTGAATTTTGAAGATTATAAGGGGTTAACAGACTTACTACTACTTACTGTTAGCTACACAAGTTTACCAGAAAACCCTTATAGCTACCAACATGTTTTCCACATTAGTATTGTTCCATCTGCCATTTCTTATCTATTCTTCTTCCTCTTGCAGTCTCGAGGATTTTCTTTAAAATGCTCTATTCTTTTTCTTACCTTCTGTAAAGTTGAAATTCTGTTCCCTGCAATACCCTCATCAAACAGGAAAAAAAAGTTACCTCCAGAGAGTATCAGTCCAGTTTCCGAATTGCATTTTGGACACACTGCCTTTGGTTAGCAACATCACCATTCAGAAACATTGAGAAAACCCCTTGAATCCACTGGAGATGAGGAGCTGGACCCACCATGCCCACAGCAGTTAGAGCAGAGCACACTATCAGATACAAGGCCTTAAAACTGGAGCAGTTCTGCTAAGGTCTAAAATCAGGCAATAGATCATCATCTTTGGATAATACCCATAATGTATTAAAATCCATCATGATTCATACAATAACTTTCATACTGAGATGTTGCTCTAAAACACATTTGCCCAGAAAGTATCCTGAGGCAATCAGAGGACAATAAGAGAAAAATGAATATTTCCCTGGCAGCTTGCCCTAGCAAGTTGTACCTTGCATTCTTTATCAGCCTGATTTCTGCTCTCAAGTAATCAAGGTATCTGTATTTAAACACGTTTTTAACACCCCATTAAAACTACTGACACTAGAATTGAATTCATTATCAGCCCCAGCTGATGTCAGGTTAGTGAATACAGGAATAGGAACTTCCTACTTACCACATCAGCTGAGGCTGATACTGAATTCAGTTAGACCTTCCAGGTATAGCACTGAAATGTGAGCTGACAGTGCACTTTGATTATATTATGTCTCTTCAAACACGTTTCAGTGCCGATTGCTTTCTGGAAAGAAGTATTTGCTCGTTTTTATCTCCTCCTGTAATCATTACCACACCACATGGTCTATCTTGCATATCTTATTCACAGATATGTAACTCTTCTTTGAGCTCCTTTAAAATACACTATATACAGGCACAGTTTATTAAATGATCCAAGACAGCTCATGCTTTCACTGTTGTCTTTCACCAACTTCCAGGTCATCAGAAACAATTGTACATTTGCTTCCAAATATCCGGGGAGAACACTCAATCATTCCAGGTCAGATTTCTGTGAAGCTCACCAGAAATACCCTTTTTGATAATTGTCTCCCAAGACCTCTCAGACAGTTGTTAATACTTCTTAGAATTTTCTTGAAAGTACACAGTGGTCATTTTCTAACGAGAATGCTGTGCAGCTGCACAAGCTAAATGCCTCTCAAAATTCCATGGTTTGAGTTGTCTTGTGCAACCAAATTTATAATATTTCTTTAGGAAATAGTTCTCAAAATCATAGTCATGTCTTAAAGTGTATAAATTACATTCATATTACAGTCACATTCTTTAAATTGTCACTAGTAGAATCCTATGTATCTTCCTCACTATTTAACTCAAAATTGATTTCAGAGTAAATCAGCTCAAAATAACCCCATTTGGTCCATTCACCTTCCTTGATATTGGAAGGATACTGGCACTTCTATCACTTTTTGGTGTTTCCCAGCAATTAAGACTGAACCTTGGTGACTCCAGACTCTGTCAGTCAAATCTCCTAAACCTTCTGAGTGCACATCCAGAGGCCCAGAGGTTTCAAACCACTTCTCACAACAAAATGTTGGTCAGGCTCCTAGTTGGGGGACTGAGAAGTAACCCATTTTCCCTAAAAGATCATTCAGCTTGCACTGAACACACAACAGAAGCATTAACAGAACATGACCTTCTTTCCTTTGTCATTATTAATAACCTATCATAGGTCAGAAAAGGGTCCATTTAATTTCTAGAATTTGTCTTAATCAGATAGCCATCAGCAGTCTCTCCAATGACTAAGAGCCTAATAAGATAGATACCACTTTGGATCACCTCCCTTTCCCACTGCACAAACTTTATTCAAATCCCCCTCTCATTTTTCCTGTCCAAGGAGGCACTTGCTGGCAGCTGCACATCTCACTCTTTGCTTAGACCCCAACTGTACTCTAGGCCAGGTCCTTGACCTTGTTGCTTATCAGTTTCTTTGGCACACCCCTATCTGTTGCTTATTTTGGATTTTACCATAATTACCTGTGATTTTTAACTCAGCTTGCTTTTCCCTATAGTTCGATGCAACTTTGTATTGTTTCCCTACTCAAATCCTGTATCCTATCACCCTACCTTTGGTTTCATCCAGTCCTCATCTTTTGCATTTAACTCACTTCTTCATTCCAGTTTCACATCTAACATAGCCCTAGATATCTGCCCCAGTGACTTAAGCCCTGGGTTATCACCCTTGATCTCATAAATGGGTTATTGCATAAGATTCTGAACTTTGCATGAAAATCCACATCAAAGTGAATGGCAATATCAGTAGTTACACCAATATTTATATGTGCAGTATCTGTATCTGTCAGATACATCAGTGATAGCTTTGTTTTTATTGCATATCCATCTTAGCAATGTATAAACAAAAATATACAGGCATACTGTTTTTATTGTTTATGTTTAAACACGGGTTCCAGTTTGCTCTTCTTTAGGGAAAAGTTACAGATTTGCATGTAAATGTTGTCTAAAGATGTCAGGACTCCTAGTCATCTATTTTCTCTGTTGGAAATAATGTACTAATATATTTATCAATTTTTAAAATACAGCCAATAAATACTGCATTTGGTTGGAATACAAATCAGCATTTTCATATAAAATACACAGTAACATGCCTTCCAATACAACAGAACCAAACGTAAATGACATTTTTATATTTCTCCACATCAGGCTGATAAAAGATTTTTACTGGTGAATTTAAATTTTTTTACTACGTGATCCAAGTGTGTGAATCAGGACTGTTAACGCTTGTTTACTTCTCAGCTACAAGGGATCTTACTTCCTGCCATCCTTTGAGAGAAGCTTAACTTATCATGAGATCATCTTCACAGGAGATGTGGCATCTCAGAGACTCTCACCTAAGGTGGATCACTAAGGCCATCTTTTTTCCACTACCTTTGTCCAGTCTTTGAAACCACACTAAAATAAATGAGGTCACAGCTACCATTGGCACAGATGGTGCATCCATGTCAGGGGTCAAATGGTAAAGATGACAGGCTAAAAAGTCACTAAATATAGAAGCAAGTTCCAGCAATGGACTGCTGGACACAACTTCATCTTATTTCTTGTACAGGGCCCAGGACAACCACACAGTGCAAATGAGAAGGGAAAGAACTACCTATGCATATGTGCATCCTATGAACATCATATGAACACGGGCGATTCCTCTAGGAACAATCAATCCCTCTAGGCTAGCAACAATGAGAACAACTGTTCAGGAAGTATAAATATTTGCAGAGCTCCATCTAAGAGAAAACTAATGCATGAAGCCTTCTATTCCACTGTCCTGTTTTCAGCTGGGATAGTTTATTTTCTTCCTAGTAGCTGGTACAGTATTTTGGATGTTTTGGATTCAGTATGAGAATAATGCTGATGACACACTGATGTTTTGGTTGTTGCTGAGTAGTGCTTACACTGAGCCAAGGACTTCCAGTGTCTCATGTTCTGACAGTGAGGAGGGGCACAAGAAGCTGGGAGGGAGCACAGCTCAGACAGGTGACCTGAACTGAGGAATATCCAAAGGGATATTCCACACCATAGAACATCATGCCCAATATATTAAGTGGGGGGATCAGCCAAGAGGGGTGGATTGCAGCTCAGGGATGGGCTTGGCATCCATCAGTGGATGATGAGAAACTGTGTTGTGCATCACTTGGTTTTCTAGGAGATTCTTCTTCTCTTTTTTATTACTATTCTTTGTCTTCTTCTTCTTATTATTACTTATTTTGTTTTAATTATTAAGCTGTTCTTATCTCAACCCACAAGTTTTTAATTGCTCCCCAACCCATGGGATGGGGGGGAGCAAGTGAGCAGCTGTGTGATACTTAATTGCTGGCTCAGGTTAAACCACAACATCCTCAAAATACCAAAGAATATTTGAGACAAAAGAAAATTAAAATATAGAAGGTAAATGACGTTTACTATGGCCTGTTTTTCTTAGCAAGGCACGGCAGACTCACACTATCCAACTTCTTTAAATGTTCATTGATCTCCACACACCATGCAAAGGTGAGGAGTCTGACTGAACTGCTTTGAATTGAATCTATAGATGTTTAGAGCAAGTGGTCTGTGTTCCTCTCTATGATCTTTAGTTCCCTCAGGGAGTAAAGAATACTAACCATTAGAAATCATTCCTGAGATCAAGTGTGCCCAGTTCTTTTTAGTATCATTACAAGATTAGATAATGACTGGATAATTTAATTTTACTTAGACATAGCCAAAGAAAAGCATTCTCTCTATATATCTCTTCAGTATAAGCAGAAAAAGAAAAAACCCCAAATTATTTTTTCCTAAGAATATATAATTTATACAATACACAATTATTAGGTTATTAACAGATTTCAGTAATTTTAAGCTATTGCACAAAACTGAAATACATATTTATTTAAACAGGTTATTAAATGCAGGAATATGCAAAATTAATCTTATTTATATTTACAGACAACAGAGCTTTGCCTCCTTTAGTTTAGCGTCAACGGCACCATGCACTTAATATATAGAGGGGTGTGATCTGACTTTTTCACTCAAAAATCAGGAGATATGAATACAAGGTCTGCCTGTATCACAGACATGCCATCCTCTGCCACAAGCAATTACGTCATATGCTCCTGCCCAAACTGATCTGTGGTCATTTTGAAACACTCAAGACTCAGACCTTCATTTCTTCTAGAAGACTGCTTTTATCAGAAGGTTATTACCTTGCTCCCTTAATAATTAGAGACCTTCCTTCAAATATACACTTGACCAGCTTATTTATATTTTTTCTTATTTCCACCATTTTTTCATGCCTTAAATGCAGTTTTTTCCTCCTCCTCTCCCTTCCAATGACAGCCACCACCTCTGTTGCTGGACTTTGCTTTGCTAAATAAACCAAATACCTTTTAAATCTCCTCTTTCTTCATTCATTTCACTATCTTATTATATTTCCACTCTTTGCCTCCTCCTGCCTGAATTCACCTTTCATGAACATAATGACCACAACTGCATAGTATTTCCTCTTCTGTACTGGAAAATTTCCACTCTTGTAACCAAACTCTGTGGATTGTGTTTATCTTTCTCTTTCCCTCACTCCAGCATATCACACTGCTGGCTCACAGAACACCTGTAACCAACACACTCAAGCCTTCCTCTTCATTTGCTAATTCTTACTGTGTAGTGTGCTAATTTTTTCTGTGCTGCTCATTTTGTACCGTCAGCAAACATTATTTGAATACTCCTGCTTTTTGTGCTGACATTAAAAAAAAAAATAATTCTTGCAGGTCCAAGACCACGCTGCACAAGTAGCACCATTTCAGGACAATCTCTCCTCCTATCAGTTCAAACTGCTGATGCCTCCATCTCAACTACTGGCAATTCCCCCACTCCAGCATGCTGCCTAAGCACCAACACACGGATTTTTTACTTGTTTGACCTCTTTTCCACTCCTTGATAGGTGGTTTTACCAATGATCATCTTCACATCTTAAACAGCACCAACCATGCAGCTGAATTTAATAGACTTAACAACTGTGGAATAAGAACATGAGCTATTTCAAGATCCTATTTGTATTCTAGTGTACTACTCAGAGTTGTTAAAAATAAATGCTGAAATACTCTTCATTAATATAACCCAGAAGAAGAATATCTTACTTCATGGCCTGTGTCTGTTGCCCTAGAAGCAGCTGCTACCTAAGTAGAGGTCCAGTACAACAACTCATTCTCAAGAAGCTGGGGAGATTGTCTCTAAACAGAGGGCTGAAGCAAGAGTGGATTCTTCCAGACTGTCACTGCTGATAAAATGAGGTTTTCAATTACAATGCTTAGCACAGAGCAGCCTGCCCAGGGAAACCTATGTTCCCATGCTGCCAAGAGATATATGCTCAGCATTTTATTTGTCAAACCATTTCCTCTGCTAAGAGTTAATGTGTCAGTCTTGAAAACGGCTTGCTCTTCTACCACCTTTTCTGATGGTGGTGTGGTTTTAAGTAGCCAGAGTTTTTTATTAGCTGGGGGGGCTAGGAGAGAGGCTTCTTTAAGAAGCTGCTAGAGTTTTTCTCTGCTCTAAGCTAGCCAAGGTCAGGCAACAACGCCTCTGTGATAACATATTTAAGAAGGAGTAGAGAAAAAAAAAAAGCTGTGCAGAACATCATGGCGTCTTAAGAGAAAGGAGGGTGGGAAGTTTGATTAACACCAAGGTCAGAGAGAGGAGAAAGAGAAGATGCCTTAAACACTGAAATAGGGCCCCAGGAAAACTGTGGGGGATCATAGGAGCAAAGATTCGCAGCACACCCGTGGAAAGATTGGAAGATTTCTG
>WEIV01003144.1:215076-230070 GCA_013390005.1 Calyptomena viridis
AGAGTCAAACCATGACAGATGGAAATGTGAAAAGTGCAACTTACTTCCTTTTACAAAACACCTCGTTGAGACTCTACTGCAAACTGACTGCCTTGTGGGGAAACCCTGCTTTCTAGAAAGTTACACATGGTTACTGTTCCATCATAATTGTGTCTCACTGACAAGGAAACAAGAATCCTTAAATAAAGTGTTAAAAGGTGACTGCTGGGTTTTAGGAGCAGCTTAAAAAGCCTGACGTTTCAATGCACGTTTCAATGCAACTCTAAGCACTCGGGACCCAGAAAATTCGTTTGTTTCAGCTTTGATTATACTATCAGGAGATGATGTCTTCAACAGCCTCTGCTGTGATAAAAACAAAATCACTGTCCTTTCTGTTACAGAAATAAACATGCAAAGAGCAAGTTTCACATGAACATTGATCAAGATCACATGAATAATTCCAGAAATGTACCCAAAGAGCAGCTCTCTGGATTAGCTTTGCTGTAAATGCCAGCAACCAAACCCACCCACTGGTACCGATTGCACATCTCAGCTTTACCTCATTTTAAACAAATTATCTTACACAGATCCTGAGGAGCATCCCAGGATTTTTGTTCTTCTTAGGAGCTTAATTCACTGTTTTCTTTCAAACATTTATGATGTCTGTCTGCACTTATCTAAGTACATTGTAAGCACTAAATCACACAATCCATCATCTCTTTGTCAGTATCTTAGAGAAGATCCTCTGAGAATATGCTTACAACATAAAGGTCACTCTGAAAGTTGACTAAAGGCAAGAATAAAAAATAAAAGATTTAGTTAAGCCCTTTGAGGAGATAGGATTGTCATTACCCTTTATTATTTAAGCGAGTTCTTCAACACTATTGTGACATCACACAGAGAGTTTAATGGCAGCTCCTCAGTATAAAGAGAATCAAAGCCAAAATTTAGATCACTAAAGTTTCAGAAAGTTACACAGCAGTGAGAGATTAAGAATTATACACTTGGCAAACTGACCTATTTCCAAATGACACTGTCACAGGATGATATGTGCAGGGGGTGTATTTTAGCCAACAAAAGCTAGCAAAGTGCCAAGAGCTGCTGAATTTCCTGTTAAGAATTAAGAGCCCCTCCACACACATTTTGTATCACAATATATGGCCCATCTTTTTGTCAGCACAAGTCTTCCTTGAAAAATTAGGGTTGGAAAAAAATCACCGGGCACCATTTCTCATGAAAGGTAAGGAAATTAAAGGAAATGAAAGAAGCTACAAATAAGAAGAGCTGATCTGAGGGTCCTACTGGTTAACGTGCCTCTGAAGTAAAGTGCAATTCCAGTTTTATACTTGGTGCGTGAGTATCATGTAAAACAGGAGTGTGAAAATGTAAAAGTATGCGAGACAAATGACATTTTATCTTTAGACATAATCATCCCTCATGGGTGTCATGCCTACTTATCAATTAATCACTAGAGCATGAATATCCTA
Source organism: Calyptomena viridis (assembly GCA_013390005.1). Taxonomy (NCBI): domain Eukaryota; kingdom Metazoa; phylum Chordata; class Aves; order Passeriformes; family Eurylaimidae; genus Calyptomena; species Calyptomena viridis. The sequence goes on from WEIV01003144.1 coordinate 216,543, forward strand.
AGACAAGGCTAAAAATGGGGTGTAATTTTTCACTAAATATGCTTGAAACATCCAGTATATTTCACAAAGGAAAAAAGAGGTTTGTGATCTATTTGGTAGTTGTTTCACAAGTGCAACCTCACAGAGTCTGAATGGACATCTCTGACACTGACTACTGTGATGACTCCTGCCAGCCATCAGTACAAACCCCAAGGTTTAGTAACGCGAGTGCAACTGAGTGCATTGCCAAGACTCTGTGAGTTACCACTTCCTGGCTAAGTTAACAGTGACTGAGTAAATATGAAGCTCTAGTCATTGCAAATACCAAATAAAATGTATTAGCATAAACCAATTAGTGAAATGGAACTTGATAAGCCTCTGAAACTTGGCACTTGTGACTTGTGAGGGTATGAGCATACCCTCACTGTCTTAGCTAGTACAGACAATGTTAAATGTGTAAACAAAGTAAAATCAATATTTCCAATCAGCTAGCAAAAGCAATGGGCATAGGGAGACAAAAACACTCTCTGGAGGTCAAAATTCATCTACCATACAGATGCATAGTTCTGGTTTATGAAAGTCCACATCTTCTAGTACCTGAAAGTAAACCTACTGATCTGATGGTCATCTGCTAATGCATGTTTTATCTTCTCAGCGTTGCACGTGAGGTTATCTAAACAGCATTCTATCCAATCATCCATTTAACAGTACTGCTTTGCCTCCCAGCAAAAGTTAAGCTGTCTGGATCTATCAAATGTTGCAAGATGTTTTTTTTCTCTTGGCTGAATGATTAAAAAAAAAAAACCCAAAACAAAACAAAACAAAACAAAACAAAACAAAACAAAACAAAACAAAACAAAACAAAACAAAACAAAACAAAACAAAACAAAACAAAACAAAACAAAACAAAAAAAAAAAAAAAAAACCCCACCCCACAAGAGCTTGATTTTCCTGAGTTATATACTCGCATGGAAAAAAATTACTTTCACATCTCAACCTTGTGATTTGTTTAATGAGAACAAAGACACACTACTTGGACATAGGTATGAAAGAAAAAGGCAGTCGAAGAAAGTGTATAGTTGTTAGCAAAAAAAGATCAAATTTCATGACAAAGAGCAGTTTCCATTTCTTCTGCATGTACAGCTCATTTGCTTTTGTGCACAACAATGCTACTAGACCTGTTACCTAGACCATGCCATTGCTTTAGAGTTTTAACACCTAAAACCAAATGCAAACAGAAAAATATCAGTAGGAGGTGGCATCCTAGTAATTCTCAGATCACATATTTTGAGGAAACTGGAAATAAGGACAATATTTTTCAGCAGGAAAATCCATGAACTTTCTTTATATGGGATGAAACAAATAAAATCAAGAATCAAAAGAATTTACCACTCAGATTCTAGCAAAATTCTATAAATATTTTAAAATTATTATTTTAATATAAAATGTTGGAAATATAAAATTGACACCTAATTATTGGCATTTTCATGCATTTGGTTTTTATCACTAAATTTTGAAAATTATGACATTTTAATGTAATAAGCTTCTAAGATCAAAGTAGAAGCCATGAATGAGCCACAAAAAGATCATTTGATTTTGATTTTTCTCCTAATTAATGACTAGAGTCTGATTTTGCTTACACTGTTACATGCTTCAAATATTTACTGTGGACCAAATAAAAGTTGGCCTATTATCCAACAAGACACTGCTATGTCTCAGCAAAGAATAAGACAACAAACATAATATGGCTAATTTAGAACAAAAATCAACAACTGAGACACCCAATGAACTACAGGACCTTTTTATCAATTTTGATGGCACAAGGAAAGTTGCCAGAGCAGTTTAATATACTCAGTTATAAATTTTATTTTTTTTTTATATTGTAGACATGTTACAGCCACCCCACTGTCCCCCCTAAACTGAATATGGGTCAAATTCTCAAAACCTCACTTCAGTTCTTGAAAATGTGCTGTCTTCACAAATTCAAGTGACCCCTCACAGAAGGGCACAAGGGTCCCGAATCTACATTGCTCAGCAAACAGAAATATAAAATTGACAATATCAACAAAATTATGAAATATTATCAAGAAGCCAAATGCAACTACACAATGGACTGTGTGGAAGGGATGGTCCAAGGAGATAGGCAGCTGTTCCCCTACACCATGTCTGTAGTACAGAGTACTACTGGAAGAAGGGTGTTGCAGCCTACTTAAATCTATGAATAAATCTGTCTTGAGAACATGTATTACAGCATAAATATCAGGACACTTCTGAGACACACAATTTCTGCAACCACTCTCCCATCTGTGCTTCTTTTCACTTAAATTCTGTAAATGAAGAACAGCCTACAAAAGCCACTGCAGAATCACTTAGTTTCATATAGAATTTACATCTCGGTTACTTAATTGGAATCTCCCAACTGTCACTCGTGCATACTCTCTTTGGTAATTTTGTTCAGACAGTTTCCATATAAAAGATTGCCAGAAATGCTTCTAAATTATTAAAATGTATTTTCTCAAATAAGGGGTAAATGCAAAAACTAACTTTGCAATCTAGAGGCTGTGCTGTTGTTGTCCTACCTACTGCTCCTAGGAAGTCAGCATCAAGATTGCTGTTAAGATGCCTGAAATAATTCTCCATCTAAAAGTTTTACTGTGGACCAGTAAAATGGAGATTTTTACTTAAAATAAATATTTCAACTCAGTGAACAATTAAAGACATTATTTCATAAACAAATGCTTAGCATTTGTACATGGAATTTTACATTAAAATGGAGATGTCCCAGCACATGGCTTATTTTTTTCCATTTACACCGTTGAAGAAAACAATACTACCTGTATTTCAATTACTAGGGTCGTAGACTTTTGTAAACCAGTCCAGGTCAAAACAGATTTGAATTTTGGACATCTTTCAAAACATAACAATCTTCATCCAAAAACTTAACAATTATCTATTTCAATCTGTAAAACCTTACCATACATACTTTAAAATAAATACTTCTCAAAAGACTTGTAATGCTCATTCTTTTACATCTCTCATGTTACATAATAGCTCTTAGAAACAAACAACAAATGCAGGACAGTACCAAACAGTTTTTGTGCTTTCTTAATATGTCTACATCATGCTTATTTACCATCTTCTTGGCAAAATTCCTTCATATAAATGTACAGGCTTGCATATTTGCCCTGAATACCAAGTTACTGCATGGATTATGAAAGAAGCGTGTAGCTGATTACACTTCGCCAAACACAGTACAGGGAAAAAAACCAAACACCACAACTATATATGTTGTATATAATGTAATACTTACTATTTATATGTTTCTGAACGAATGTATTCAAAAACATGAGATACTCCCAGCTGGAACTGGTCAGCAATAGGGGTAACCCAAGGATTGTTCTCTGCTTTGAAGACCTGCTTTTGACCAGTCAAGTCCAAATTACCTGAAAGGGATTAAACAAAACAACATATGAAAAATATTTGAAACACGAAAAATTTGAAAGAAATACCCTGCTGTGAATATAAAAACCTTTCATTTGTTTCAGAGACTACAACCATAATAAAATCAAGTACTTCAGTCTTAACAGAGGAGGACATACTAGTTCCGACCATGATGAATGCAGTTCCACTCTATTCATTTCAGTGCTGCTACACACTGCATAGCAGGGCTGAGCTCTGCCAGTTGCATATGATATTTATCCATCAAATTAGTTTTAAGCAGAACTTGAGAGTGTATAGGTGTTGGGCCCACTCCACCATGACCCGAAGGAACGAAAGGAGAATGATGCTCTGGTAGGAGTCTGCTGAAGCTTGGCATTTCAAAACATTTCCCAACCTCTGCTCCAAGCACAATGCCAACAAGCGATGCCCAACAGGCTTTTTGTCCTCTCAGTGCCCAGCATTTTATCTGCACTGAGATCCCACCCTGATCTGTGGGTACAGTCCCATACACTCAGAAATGCAAACAAAGAACATCACTCTCTTAACATGCCAGTTTTACCTATTCTGTTGACAGGAAGACTTAAGAGACCTATTAGGGGTTCGCTTGGGGTTTTTTGTTTTGTAAATGTTTACGACCCAACCCCAAAACAGTCCATGCTCCACTGAAACTCCTCATGACTATGGATACAGTAGGCTGAATTCCAGGATATTTCAATGGCTAGACTATTTCTTGTGTTCTTCAAATTAAAATAAAAAATCTGAGGAAGATTTTCAACTTATTTTTGCGAATTTTACAATGAAGAGAGGCCTACCCTCCCCCTAGAAATCTAAAATAACTTAAAAAAAAATTTACTACAGGGAACAAGGCAAAAAAAAATTACAGGGTTTTGAAGACTGACTGAGCCAAGATGTTGGAGAAATCTGAAATCAACCTGATGCACCAACTTTCCAAAATGAAATGCTTGTGTAAGTGTAGGCAAGGGGAGCTGCTGTGAGCCCTGTGCTTGCTGCCCACTTCGGCTGCACGTTTCACATGACAGCTAATCCTTGGTGCGTTTCTCTCTGTAAAAGGGGTTAACACAATTAAAGACAGGCTATTATACTGTGTGAAAAGATGCCAAGCATCTCATAGTGGCCTATCACGGAGTCACCATTACCTTAACAAGCTCATCTGCCAGCTGTCTGTGGCAGGCTGGTTTGAGCTAACAGCAGCAGGGAGCATCCCCGCACAGCCCGTCAGTCAGGCGGCCGCCCCACGCTCCACTGCGCCTCGTTAGGAGCCTCGCACCCATCTCCTTTATTAAGGGACTCGGCAGCCCTGTTCTAACAAGGATCAGGAAAAAGGATTAAGTACTGTGACAAAGAGGGCCTAATAAGCTAGAAAGCAGCGTGTCTAAATCTGTGCTGGCTGAAGGCGCCGTCTGGCACTGCTCGCTATCCCGCTCTCCGGCAGAGGCTGCTGGGGAAGCTGCCCAGCGTGGCGATTAGCCGTAACCCTCTGACCAGGGCTGCTGTGAAGATCATGTATCACTCAGGGGCTTGCTTTGCAACTGTAAATTGGATTTCCCATTTTATTACCTGCAAAAAATTCCGTATGTTATTCTCCAAAACTACCAATGCTGTAAGCACTCTGCGGGTACTACCATCAAGGTAAAATGATCAATCTGTACAACTAATAAAAGCAGTTAAGTCTGGGCAGGCAAGCTTGGCCCCATCATGGGTCAAGTTCAATGCTGCTTACAAGACCAGATCACATGTTCCAGAAATCTCACTAGGTCTTGGCTGAATCCTCATCCCTCATGAGCTGTGTCAGAAATTTACCATCCAGGGAAGGCTGCCGTACATTTCCATTCTCACAGCGCAGTGTGCCCACTTTAATTTGAAATACTGCATGGCCCATTTAAATGTAATTAATTTTAATAATTACTACTCTGCTACAGCCAAAGAAATCTTACAGCAAAACCAGGACTGCTCAAGCAAAACGACCCACAAGCCCCCATACCAATGTAAGAGCTTTATTTTCATCTGTCTTTTGTTTTTCCCCAAAACATGGTGGAGACAGGCACAAATATTACTTTTTACCTTCAGAGGGAAAAGGGAGACGGAGGCCCTAGTTAAGCAAATCAAAGGGGAAACCGGGACCACAAAATTCAGCACACACACTGAAATCCACCCCTCCCTGCCCAGGACGTCCTTCTGGGAGTCCTGCCAGCAGCAGCTGGCCTGGCAGCCCATCCCACCGGCCACCTAGAGCAGGAGTGAGAGCCCAGGGATTTTAAGTGAAGAATTTAATCAAGTGTGGTAGTGAGAAAAGGAACAACCTTTCTGTCTCTTGTCTGTCCTCTTGGCAAGCACCAGGCAGAGAGCGAGTGCTCCTCCGCAGGTGAGCACAGCTGAGTGGGTTGCCCCACAGCAGGCAAGAAGGACAGGGCAACTGATGCTTTAAAATCCCTCTGTTCGATAACAGAATTTCCATCCGAAAATGAAGGACAGAAGTGGGCAGAAAAGGATAAGAAGTTACGGAGAGACTGCCCCACTTCATCAGCACTAGGGAGGAAAAGGAGTCTAACACTCCTGCCACAAGGCAAGCCACTTGTGCACAAAGAAGCCACAGAATTAAAATTGAGACAGGGAAACATGTCACTCCCGCACCACCATACATTGCTTGGAGCCATATCCTGGTTTCCTTTCTGTGCTTACAGCTAAAAAATCCATGAATCAAGAGCATACCTAATTCTACTCCAGCTGCAGGGCATCCAGGAGTCTCAAGCACAAGGCCAATGCCTCAGTAACATCTCAGGAACACAGTGCGGTCACCAAACACAGGAGCACTGCAGGGACCCTTCTGCTGCAGTGCACCAAGATAAACACAACGGCATGGAAGAGAGGATCACACCCACCTGATTCAATGGCTGTGGTACCAGGCTCACCACAGGACAGCTGTGCAACTGGACACCTTATGTGTCCCTGTCCCCACCATCCTCAACAGTCTCCTTGTCTGCACGATATTTTATGGCAGCACCATGTTAGGAAATGCTATTATTCCATCCCTGCAGCACTAGATCCATGCATCAAGGAAAAAGTCATGGCGGATGGGCCTTCATGCATATTGTTTAACAGCAGCATCAGCAGAACATCATCCCCAGGGCTTTAGGAAATTTATATACTGTTCTGCTACACAGATCACATCAAATCCCTCAGACACTTTTAGTAAGCAAATTCAAAATTGCCTCTAGTAAAAGTCCAGCACTGAAGATTCAATCACAAAACATATTAGAGTTGGAGACTGCATTGGTCATTGCTGTTTTGTTCTTTTCATGCAAATCAGTCCATTAAAAATATCCTCTCTAAAATTTGGCATAACTGGTTGGTTAAAATTCTATTTCTTCATTATGGACTTATGGATCTTGCTATTCTGCCTTACTGAAGGAGATAGGCTCCACCAAAATGCACCACAGTCATATGTTTGTGGGAAGAGAGGAAGAGCAAGCTTTCTTTAAGATCAGCCCCTTTCCCAGATCACAGAAATGTTTTTCAAATTATTTTTGAGTGCTTCTAAAATTATTCTAATTATCAAAACTACACATTCCAGAACCCAGGTCTAACATGCTTAAAGAACCTTCTAAGTCTGAAGCATACAGTTTTTAAGCTTTCTATCTTGACTAAACATAGATTTACAAGTAGGAAGAATGCAAAGTGGGTGTACGCTGCTATCAGTGAGCAGACACTGAAAAGAGAACAGAGTCCGGAAAAAAGAAGTGCAGAGATCTAATAGCTGATTGCTGTGGATGACCTCCACAGAATGACCAAAAGCCTTCTAAAAGTAACCAGCTGTGTGGCCTGATTTTGTAATTTTCATTTCTGTCTCAGCAATATTTCATATACTTATTTTATCTAAAGATGATCCTAAACCGTTACGTTTGATTAGATCAACGGGACTTCTATGTTTAACCCACCTTAAAACCAAACTGCTCCTAATGCCCAACTTAGGCTCCTAATACCTAAGCTGTGCAGATCTGAAAACTAACTCCTGCCCAAATCTCATATTAGCTGCCACCTGGGAGCTACAGTAAATAGATCTACACCTAAACTTTTGCAAACACAAAGACAAAATCAAAGTATGCATATTTTAAATTTTAATGTATTCTAACCTATGCCATCCATTGACTAAAAGTACCATTTCTCACTGCTTACATTCAGAGCTTCCACAGCCATGGGTGGACAGAGGTCAGATCACATATGACAGTGGGCACACCTCATCCTGAGTGACATTAAAAGGAAAAAGAAAAGGCAGGTAATGTTTCTCTGCACCTGTCTCACTAAATTTATCCTGCATTGAGCTAAAACATGATCATTAATGTTTCTTGTTTTCCTTCAGTGCTGTTGAAATAAAAAGTGGTTTGTGTGAACATTCATGTTTTGCTCAACTGTCTGCAAAGGTCAGAAAAGAGCTCATAATAGAAAATAAAATGATGCCTTCCAAAGTCATGTTGGTAGACAGTGTCAGAGCCAGTAATAATACCACCTATCACTTTGACCAAGGGTATCTTCCCAGGCTCCTCCTGTCTGTTAGATCTAGCCTGCAAGCACCTCTTGCATACAACTACAAGCCCCTCATCCTCTTGTGATGTGTGATATATGAAGTGTGCAATGTTGACCCAATGTATGTATACTTGAGGAACAGCAAGATATGACCACTGTACATGGCCTTTACTTCAATATAAACAAAAGAAAACAGAACAAACACAAACCTGGCTTGTCCTTTCCACTCAAACACCCTTGGCAACACTTTAAATACCTTCAAAAATTAGAAGGTGAAATTAAGTAATTAAACAACTCTGACATTTGAGAACTGAACACTGGCATTCAGCATAAGAAACATGATCCTAGCTACAAAATGCCAGATCAACGCTTCTTTGTAATGCTTTAAATTCATCCCCAGTGCAGCTTCATCAAAATCAATGGAAATAATTTTTAGCCTGTGTACTCTTGAGTTTCACATCTGTGTCCTCTTGATACTCTGACTCACCTCCCAGCCTACACTCTACTTCACTGACCCCAAGGAGAATCCTCAAGCTGTAACACATCCCTTTCAGCAATTTCTCTTAAGACTGCAATTTAAATGTTCTTTCCTTTACAACACAAAGGTCTTACTTTCTGTTGTACATATTACAGGAGGAACAAAATTAGTTTTATTAATTTATTTAGATATAAATACCTTTGAATCCTGTTTTATTAAACGCTAAGTAAGGGATCAATCCACTACATTAAATTTAAACATAGGTTATATGCAAAAATATGTCTGTCCTGGCTTGTTGTAGATTTGCTTTACACTACAGGGCTTATAATTTTTATTACTTTTGTGGCATTTGCTTTGTCTCAATAGAAAGAGAGAGATTGGTTTAAACATTGGGGGTGGAAGAAATATCATGCCTATTATGTAAAAAAATTATACCAAAGCAATTAATTGTGAATGATGTCTTAAAATCTATGTAAAAAAAATTAAAATATATACTGTTTTCTATGCTACAAAGTATTATAAAAAGCAAATGATTTTTACCTTGATCTTAAGCACATGTAGACTATGCATCACTTCTACCATTGCTATAAACAAGTAAGATCATCTCTGTTATGAAGACCTCCACCACTTTTTAAGGATTAGTAACAGAAGAGAGTAGATTTAAACAGTATTATAAAGAAGCAGCAAGACAACAGAGAGCAAAGTCTTCCTGTACATAAGTGAGGTGTGACTCAATTCCTTTAGAATCAGCAGAAATATTCAATAAAATAAACAAATCTACATCTCCATAGCATATGTTGAAAATACAAATTTGCTCATTGATGAGCTTCTATGCACTAAGAGAGAACAACTAGACAAATATCTCCAAAAGGTCAATCTCAGCAACACTTTTGCCCTCTCACCCCTACATTCTTGTACCGGAGAAGGTGCAACAGTATCCCTTCCAGTCATCAGCGCTTCGGAGTGTTGAACTAAGCTGACTCAGTTCTACAACACTGCTTCTCTCTCTCCCCATCTACAAGGGAGAAAGACCAACTGTGCTTTCTTCTCATGGAGTTAGTGAAGATCAGCAGCCAGGTCTCCTCTCACTCTTCACTTTGGTAGGTTAAATAAAGAGTCTGACTACTCTGTGATCCTGTAATAGCTTCTCTATTTGCTTCAACTCTTAGCAAAGAAGGGTTCAACTCTTAGTAAAGGAACACAGCTGAAATAAAGTAAAAGCAGACCAACAAAATCTTGAATTCTTCACCCTTGATTTAAATGTGAAGTGATACAGGGCAAATTGGTATTGCCTCAGCTACAGTTATTACAATTGTATGGGAAGAGAATTTTACTCTCCAGCACGTTTCATAGAATAGAGTTTAAAACAAAGTGAATGTAGTCCTGAGACATTTATACAAAATTCCAGCATCACAGCAAAGGTCAGCCAGAATCATTATACCAAAGTGTAATAGGAAGTCTGACACTTCAGAGTGTGTCAGGACTGAAGATGAAGCCTGGGAAAGACAAGAGAATGGATGAAATGCTGAACTACTTCCCTTAAACCACACTTCAGGTATTAAGTACAGGCAGATTATAGACATAATCTGGCTATTTCCATATTCAGGTGACAGGAAGAGTGGTTAACTCTCTGGGAACAAGGGGAGAGCCCTGGAAACTTCTATCATCACAGGACACAACAAACCTGACCTTATCAGGACAACTAGTAGAAAGAGTAAATAACAATAATATTCACACATGAAAGTCAGGAAACAGGAATTTATTCGTGTAGCGCAGAAGGTACTCCTCACCTAACAACACTCTACTAATGCCTTGTACTGCTATATGACAAATCACACTGATTCAACAGCCAAACTCCACCACACAGAGCCTTCAGGTACCAGGGTAACCAGCCCAGCTGATGCTGTCGTGCTGGCAGCTAAGAGGAAAGGCAGAAGAAAGGGCATTTTGATAAAAATCCATGAAATTACTCCAAAATGTACTTTCAGAGTGTACATTTTAAATATTCTTTCTGAAATTATTTCAAATTACTTATGGCTTGACTAAATTAATTTCCCCCCCATTCCTCACATAAGAGCGAGACCATTTACTAGAAGACCTACAAGTACTGCTAAGTTTCACTGATTTCTCTCTTTGAAAGGTGACAATGTTGTGTTGGAAATACCACTTCCTTTACTGCTCTGTGTAGCAAATGTCCAGTGCTGACTGGGATCTCACGGGGCAAACCAACAGTCACTGCTAAGTGTTCTCAGTGACAAAACCCAAGAAACACACTACGGTTTTGGAAGAAATTAATGTGATGTCAAAGTAGTTTAACATCAAAGATACTTTAATGGCACCGGAAGTATTACAGGCTTAGAGGATCAGCATCCCAATTTATTTTGAAATATATTGCACATTTTTTCCAGCATCAGAAACTCCCCTGGGATTTTCAATTATTCGGGAATTCAACAGAGCTTTCTCTTTGAAGAGTCCCTATCAGGCCAAAATCTAGTTAATTTAAAAAAAAATTACTTCAAAAATTACTCAGTGTATTGCTTTTGCACCAAACCTTTGAAACTTCCACTCAACCATAGGTTGCCAAGAACTCAGAAGAGCAAAATCACTTTTAAATACTATGAAACATAAAATTAACCAAATAGAACAACAAATGCAACATTTGCTCAGATTGGCTCTAATTATGGTACTCTTACCTACTACAGCTCTAACACAACAGATGAAGTATTTGCTGACAGCAACATCGTTACTATGTTAATAAAACTTATAATCAGAGTACAGTCAACATTAAGACAGCCCACACATACACTGTAGTCATCTGAGAAGTGACTGTAAGACTTGTGTATTTTAAAAACTAAAGCAAGATCAAATTTGAATCTTGGAAAGTTTGGCAAGAATTGCAGCAGTGCAAAGAAAAGAATGCTTTTGGTGTAAATCTAAATAATGGGTTATAGAAACATCTTTTTCTGTATAATGAAACAGCAGGGTTGTCATCTCTTCCCATACCCTTTATTCCCCATCATGTACTCTTGCAATCAGCCTGGTTTCTAACTACACAACACATGGTGGGGTTTTAGCTTTTTTTTTTTTTTTTCATTTTCTAGCTTAAATCTAAAATAAGAATCACAATTTTCAGAGAAGTATTTACATGTAAATAATCTCTCTATAGCTTATATTGTTACATACGTTTTTTTTAATATTTTCCATCACAAATAACTGCTACATCAGCAGTCCTAGAAAACAAGTTATTTTATCCACCTTTGCCTTATTTCCAAAAGTAGAAACATGTCATTTTTTTTAAATTGTAAGGTATCAATTAGTTTTTCCAGTGCTCAGAACTGTTCTCCAAGGAGTCCCAGGGTATTCAGACTTCCAACAAGCAGCAGTGACCTGTACTGCAGATGTTGAGCAGTGCTGTGTTGTGACATAAGCAGAGTGCAGTGACAATTTATACTAACATAAGAAAAGTTTGGCATTTACATCAAGTGCATTTAGAAAAGAAATACCTTTTGTGAAATAAGTGATTCCTATGTTTGCACATGGCTGTTATAATTACCTAAGCAAACTGCTATTTCAATTAATATTAACTTGAACAAACAACTGCAGCAACTACTTTGCGTAATATAATATTAATTCACAAATTCCAGAGCCATTTCAAAAGCCTAAATTTTAAAAGGTCTTCCTGTGATGAAAATACTGAGACTTCTGGCAGGATTCCTTGAACTTTGTATCTAAAGCCAATCTTTTATCCACAGAAGGTAATTTAGTTGTTTAAAACTAAAAAATGATGAAAGAATTACTTAGGCATTCTGACATACAGATTTGATATACAAAATGTTTCATGCTCCTTAAAAAGGAACATGGCTGCTTACCCCACCAAGGTTTTTTTCTTTTTAAAAAGCTTGAATTTTCCACTTTTCAAATACGTAGTTAACTTTACAGTTTCGACAGTGTTTCTCCTTACNTACCAATTTCTCACAGCCCTTTCACTGGTGCCACGTTCAATCACACTGGGTAAGGCAGACTATAGGGCTCTCCCCATTCCAAAGTTGTGATTCCAAGGCCTGCCTGTGGCCTTTTTTCATACCCTATTCTCCNAAGAAATTATTTGATAAACTACAAGAGTTTATTGAATAGCAACTTATAAGCCATAGATGCCAACATTAAATTGTGAAAAAGGAGGATGGTAATTAGAAATGTATTCTGCTCTTCCATATACATATAAGCAAACAGCATGTACTTGTGTGCATACGTCTGTTGGCACCAGGGCAACATTACAATCTGGGGCTTGAAAATCATATAATTTGTTTTTGCATCAAAAATGCAAACCTACAGATAAGCTGGTTACATTCTCTGGGTGGCTGTTTAGCTACATCCTTGTGAATACTCTGCACCACATACTACTCTTATACTCCTGACTCTGCTGAGAAAATCTTTTATGTGGCACACACAGGTCCACCCAGACAACCATACAGTGAACTTGAAACACCATTGCTGATGTTACTAATTCCATCTACCACTTTATGTGGTTATTTTTGCTATTTGGCTCTCTTTCCAAACACCATTCCCATTGTTAAATGATCAGAATACACAAAGCGACAGATTTAGTGCCTCCTTGGCAATTTATATAACTGACTGCAACTCCGTTGTTGCCGTGAATCATGATTTATTTGTCTCGCAATGCAGCACGTAACCTTTTAAATGCTAGGGAAAAAAATGCCAGTGCCTCTTTAAAGTTTATATATGACTGCCCACCACCATTCCTCATGAACAGGGTTTTGAGAGACAAATGATAAAAACAAGCTGCAAATTCTACCCACCTACTCCTGGCCGTTTCCTGTGTTCATCACTCACATACTGTATTTACAAGCACCTCAACCAGAGCGTTAGTGCATTCTTTTAGTCCCGTCGTTTCCTCTTGGGCAGGAATATTTTTCTTAAATTAGTAACAGGTATTCTCTGCTAAACACAAAGGAGGATAATACCAATTTCTCACAGCCCTTTCACTGGTGCCACGTTCAATCACACTGGGTAAGGCAGACTATAGGGCTCTCCCCATTCCAAAGTTGTGATTCCAAGGCCTGCCTGTGG
>WEIV01003145.1:9341-70855 GCA_013390005.1 Calyptomena viridis
GGAGCAGGGGAGGGGGGCGGGCGGGCGGTGTTTTCCCCGAGGAGGGAAGGGGAAGGGGCGGGATGGCGAGCGGGGCGCGCGCAGGGCGATCCCGCGGGCGGGAGAGGGAAGCGGCGCTGGCGGCATCCCGGCGCTCCTGGCCTCGGCAGGTGGGGAAGGCAGCCTGTCCTTGTGGAGCCCGGCCCCGGGGATGCTTCCCATAGGGACACCGTTAATAGAGCCTTTTGGCTGGGATTCGAGCGCACCTGGAGTCGCGGCGGTGTGTGGATGCGTTTCGTGCCATCTTCTAAGTGCTCCCGACTTTTTTTCCCCTCACCCTCCCGACACCTCACGATTTTAGGTCTCCCTCGCCTCTCCGCGTGAATCTGGTGCTTTGAAGATCGATGTTAACGTGGCGTTTGCTTTTTCTCACCGAGTCACAGTCTCGATTTGCAGGCCGGAGGCACAAAATTGCCTGAAACGAGCACGTGCTGAACTTCCAAGGAGGGAATATGCATGGAGTGACTAATTCTTCTGGTTTGTACGGTTTATATGGTTCAGGCTGGAGCTGGGCCGTGAGAAATGAGAATTGTGGCTGCTGTAGCGTATAAAAGCCGTGACTGTGAGTGCAGTACGTGGCTGCATTAAGGTCTGGCTTGCCCTATCCCATTTCCATGTACAAACAGCCCCCTCCGCCCCGTTTTGAACTGCAGACATGTGGGATGCCTTAGCCTGTAGTCATTCACGGGGAGATAAGTTTTATGTACATCAGCACATTTCTTCTTACTACACAATTTTAGACACCAATTCAGCAAATAATTAATTGCAGTGTTTTAAAAAGTTTCAGTAGCTGTGGTAAGACGTAAATAAGGTAACCATAAATGTTTGTCAAATGCCTTCATGAGTTGGACTTCAGTCTTTGTATGTATAAACCATAAATCAAAAGTCAAATGTAGATTATAGCTTTATGTGAACATAAAAGAAGCCTAAGACTGTGAAAGTCTGTTCAATAGAAAGTGTTCTATTTGTTTCCTTCTATCATTCTTTTCCTCTCTCAACACAGTCTCTTTTGCAGCTTGTGCAACTCCGGTCTTCTGCTTTTGGTGAAATCTTCTTTACTGTTTGGAAATAGAGAAATGGAAAGTACTCTAAGAGAATTCTTTTCATATACTTTAGATTCAACTCTGGATACAACATATCTAGAAATTACAGGTACCAGTGTAATATACTGTTATCTTTCTTGTAGGTGTGTAACTTTTTATTTCATGTTTTTTCAATATATTGCAAAATCAGTTTTACAGATAACATGGCAGTCTTCAGGCACTCGTCCTTTAAACTGCAGTAAAGAAAATCCTTGCATTCCTTACTTGGTTAATTCACATTTCACTTCAAGGCCCTTAGCTCCTACTGAGAGATCACTAGGGCCCAAACCCTGTATCAGTGTGTTCCTCTGTTCCTGCCTGCCCTCCAACAGCTGTCATTTTATTCTGCACCCAATTTAGAAACTGACACTGCCCAGTGTGTCCTGTGTACTATTTATTGGCAACTCAAGCCTCGCTACTGCTTCTCAGTGTAAAAGAGTCTACCTTAAAGTTTCATCAATTAAATATTTCAGAGTTTGTTAAGAAAGCGTTATGTAAGTTCTAAGTAACATAAAAATGTTTTTCTGAGGTTTAAAGTATTTTCTCTAAGGTTGCTTAGACTTTGCAATGGCTTCCGTGCTGTTTGAAACTATGCTGTAGGAACCTGCTGGCAGTTGTAATTCATGACACAAAGACCTCTGTAAATAATACTTGCAATGATGGGATTTTCATATCAACTGCAGTGGAAGATATTTTCAGACTGAATTGTCATGTATCATCTGTAAAAAAAAAAATTGGTGAAATCTGAGGCAGACAAAAAAACCGTCTGTTTTATTCTCTCGAATAAATGAAAACAATTTTTAACTATTTGTTTTGTCTTTTAATGTAACTCTTCTGTTTCAGAAAAGAGTGAGCACCATCTCTGGAGACCAGCTACTGTTTCCCAAGTGGAAATGGTAATGTTTGAAATAAGGTGTACTTGAAGTCAGTTGAATTGCATGGATGTATGAAACCATTGGAACACACAGGCCTGCAGGACTGGAGTATTTGGAGAGAAAAAAAAGAGAGAGTTCTGACTGGCAATCTGAAATAACTATGTTTGAGAAGGATGAAGGTTGCCCTTCCCTGCTTTCTGTGCATACTGCTTCCTACACAGCTGTTGGAGCTGCTCTGAGTCAGCTTCTGAACCCCTTGGTTTTCAGAGTATATTTAAAGGCATACAGTGATCATGCCAGATTATAAGCTGCTGTCTCCAAACCCAATTCATAGAAGTCCAGGGGGTCCACAGAGAATGTTGTGAATAGTAACTTTATGCCGAGTTATTCCCACTCCTGAATCAGAGCTCTCAATATGCACTGAAGCATGGATTCTACAAAACTTCTTGCATGTCTCTAACTTGACTTGGAAGAAAACTCATCATTCATGATCATTATTCAAAATGGACAAGCCACATTCTGGAGCAGATTTTGCCGAAAGTCACATTTGTAATTCTTTTCATGCAATCACAGAAAATTATTTTCTTCACCTTCTTAGCATTTTTTTATCCAGGAGAGAAACCTTTGGAAAGGTGAGGTAGAATATGACATATCATCATCTTGCAGAATCCTGACCAACTTGGACATGCAAATGTGCTTCAAGTACCATGTTGCTACTTGATTTTTGCTTCAGGGAGTTGCCTGGCTGCCAGCAGACGAGGAGTTAACTATAGCTCTGCTTTCCCATTCTTCTGTACAGATGCTTGGAGGCCAAGTTACAGTCTAGGTCTTCTCAGAGACAGTGGGAGGAATATTTTAGTAAAGAGAATGCCCTGAGTGGGTAAACTCTCAGCCAGGAAGGTTTGTGGAGAAAACTTATTTCCCTCTTAAAATGAAAATTTAAGGAAAAGCCCTGTTGGCTGTAACCATGCTTACATTTACTACTGCACCACTGCAGAAGTTTTTCAGGGTATTTCATAGAATCATAGAATGGTTTTTATTGGAAGGAGCCTTAAAGTTCCAAACACCTTTCTACTAGACCAGGTTGTTCAAACCCCCATCCAACCCTCTTTCAAGGATGGGGCATCCACAACTTCTGTGGGCGATCTGTTCCAGTGCCTCACCACCCTCATAATGATGAACATCTTCCTAATACATGATCTAAATCTACCTTTTTTCAGTTTAGCTTTTGCCCCTTGTCCTTTCACTACATGGTCTTCC
The DNA here is from genome assembly GCA_013390005.1 of Calyptomena viridis. Lineage (NCBI taxonomy): Eukaryota > Metazoa > Chordata > Aves > Passeriformes > Eurylaimidae > Calyptomena > Calyptomena viridis. The sequence continues at coordinate 12,598 of WEIV01003145.1, forward strand.
AGTCAGTCCCTCTCCAGCTCTCTTGCAGACCCCCTACAAGTAGACCTCCTGGAAGTGCTACAAGGTCTCCCCAGAGTCTTCTCCACTCACTCAGCCTCCCTGCAGAGGAGGGGTGCTCCAGTCCTGTCTTCAAATACTTTCTGGGCTGAGGCTGTGGGCTTTCAAGCATGCATGGAATTCAAGCACTTGGACTGTCCCAGTAAAACCAAATGAGTTATTCACCTCCTTCAGGTTAAACCGTATGTTTACATGTTCTGTGATCTGGCTAGTCGTTATCTAGCATGTTTGCAAGTCTTCTGCCTGATAAATCCTCAAATAAATAGAGCATTAGTTATCTTGTGGCCATCTGTCATCCCTCCCAGAGCAGAATTTGAAATTCTGGGATTGGAACTCAGAGATTAGTTGGTAAGACCTTCTTTGTAAGGGTCCTGAGTTTGATTTCCTTCAACATACCTATGAGTATGTCATTAGAGTATTTCCAGGCAGAACTACATGTATGTCCATGTGCAGGCAATGGATTGTTAAAACTAGCTCTGGTTCATGTTGTTATTTTAAATACCTTTTAATTGAATATTCAGTTAGATAATCCAATATGATTGTGTTGCAAATGAAAAAATGTATTTTACAAATTTTGTACCCAGAGGCACATGAGCACTGATTATTATAACCAGTAGTCCAATGAAAATGTATCCCAATTTAACTCCTTTATTCTGCCTGTGTCTTGAACCGTCATTTTGGGTGGAAGTAGTTCTGTCTGAGAACTCCACAGCAGCCTTTCTGACTTGGTAAGATGCAAAGCATCCCTTAGGGATATAGGTTTCCAACTAAGCTTTCAAAGTCAGTTAGCATCTCTGACATAATGACATTTCCTTTGAAGGAGTCTACAGAACATGAGCATATGTGTATTTATTAATCTGTTTTCAGTGCTGAAGATTTGTTTGCATTTTATATATAAAATGGGGAAACATCTTCTGCAGGAGAAGTGGCTTCATATTATTTCTAATTTTAACAAGTGGTAAGTGTATTCACTGAAATGCAAAAAAGACACCAAATCCCACCAACCAACCACCATTGCCACCAACAAAAAACACTGTAGCCTTTCCACTACCATTTTCTAAATGCTTCTGTCTGTGGCAAACCAGACCTTTTTAAATGCCAAGGAGTACTGTCTTCAGCTTTACAGTCTTGTATAAAGATTGTTCAACACAGCATTTAGGAAATAAAAATGAACTACTTCTGTTACGAAATGTTTGCATGTAAAAGAGAACACCTGGAAGCCTGAGTTCTTTCAGAAATAATTCCTAATGCTCAGTGAAGGGAATTAAACAAACAAACAGCAAGGTTTATTCTGTCAGCTTCTCAGCAGACTAACAAGAATTACTGCATGCTAAGAATCGGCTGCTCTTGGAAGCTTTATGAATGTGGCAGCCAGAAAAGTGCAAAACGTGGCCAAGAGATGCAAACCAGATATATATAGTCTATAGTGAAGAGAAATGAAGAAGATTGGCAAAATCTTTCCCTAAATCCAAGGTGTGAAAGGCTTTGCTATACCAGGGTTTCCAAGTACTCTGATGGTGTAGAATACTTTCCGTAAAGAATTGGGTCTGCATCTAGAATTGTAGTTCTATTCCCTTGTAATTTTATTCTCATTGGAGAATAACAGCAGAAAAGTGTTCTCATATTTTCATCTGTCTCTGCTGTGATTTAGGAACTGGAAACAGGGAGCTAAGGCAGCTGAACAGCCGGTTCTCCACAGCCCACTGGCAAGGGGGCTGGCACCCATCATCTGCAGATCTGCCCTCTCTGAGCAGGCTCAGTTTCCAGCTATAGCTTTTCAGGATCGTTGTTTAACCTTATTTTGCAAAACCAGAGTGAGTGCTGCTAGTAAGGAAGAGTCCTAAATATTGATTAGTTATAATCAATCCTTCCACTCCCTGGCTAATGAATGAAATGAAGTCACATGCCCTTGTGGATACTACTGATTTGTTGTATGGGTTAGAAAGTTTTGTGTGTGGTTGTTTCACTTTTTCAACTGTTTTCAGAGCTGCAAAAGAGACTTAAAAAAGACAGCTGCGGTTTTTATGTAATAACATGATTTCCAGAGCTGTATCCCTGGGGGGGAAAAAAAAAAAAGTAAGGTTTGAAATAGAGTCATAAGTGTGGGTAAGCACACAGAAGAGATTGACACGACCTTTAGAGAAATGTAAATAATATTTATAGCAATTTATGTTACATATAGTAAGTGTTTGTCCTTTTGTCTTTAACATCCCAAAATATCTATTTTTGTGCACAGATGCACTAAATGGTCTTACTGGGATTTCAGAAGCTGGTGCCTCCATGTCAGGACTTGTCTACCTTGGGAAAATGTACTTCCCTTCCTACAGCCATACAGCCATAGTGGTTGAATTAAAGCAGCTCAGTAATGCCCATGATTTTTTCCTTATGTAGAAGTGCTCTTAGTCACGATGGTAAAGGCAGTGGAGCTTGTTTCTGCCCCAGTGAAACGTGACATTATAGCAAAAGCTTTCTCTCACAAGTCACAGTCTAGAGCAGGATCCCAGCATTTCCCTGCTTTTGCTGAAGGATGGAGCACCTTCAGTGACCTGACTTGCTCTCCTTCCAGCGGATCTGACACCACAATCACTGAGCACAGACCGTGCAGCAAGCTCACTTAATCCTACCCAGCAAACACATGAGCCACAGTTTGCGTTTCAGTCTGTAAATTGTTCTTTTGTTTTGCAGGCTTTACTGAACACAGTTTTATTTCATGTGACTGCGCTATTTATGGAGGAGTAAATATTGCCGGGGGTCTATTTAAAAAGGCCAATGACCTGGATTTTTTTCTATCTGAATTATCTCCAAGAGTCAGACATGTTTAAAAACTGATTTTTTTTCCCTTGTTGCTGTAGACTGCAATCATTTTTAACATCTTAGATCAACACCAACTAAAAAGACAAAGATTTTAAGTTAAATAAAACTTCATGTAAGTATGAATGTGATCAGACAGTATGCAACCTTGCCATTTTTGGAAGAGATGAATTCCATCCTGATTTGCCAGTTAACTATATAGCATGTTTTTAGTCTCTGAATATTAACCTTTTCGTACTGTTGTGATAATTTGAGTTCATAATTCTGGTTTGTCTCTTCTATTATTGTTTTTACAAAACCAATTATCAAATGTGTTTTCACAAATAATAAATAAATAAACGTTTTCAGAAAGGAAAGGTTTAAACAAGCAAATGTTCTTGCTGTTCTTGCAGTCTAAATAGTATCTAAATCTAAATAAATCTAAATCTTATCTAAAAAAGAGAAAGTTAAATATTGCTGGGAAAATAGTACTATGTATTAACTTTCAAGGAAGAGCTTTGTGAATGTGAACAGGTAGCCAAATGTCAGAAATATTAAATAGGTTTGAGTGTTCTTAGAAGATGAACCATACGTTTTTAATATATAAAAATTTTAACAGTATACAATGAACTGATCTCAATAAGTATAATGGGCTTCAATCTGAAATTTTGCTGTAGGCATATTTATCTTTATCCAGTCCTGTAAAAGCATGAAAAGATACAATTTTTTAATTGATTGCCATTCAATATATTTTCTAAAGTTTGTGGTGTTTACCATGTCATTAAAAGGTATCCTGACTTCAGTACAAACTGACTTTGGAACTCACAACCCACCTCAGGGATGGGATTCCCTCAGGCTGGTTTTACTATCAAAGCCATCACCACACCTACTTGCATTTCTTCAAAATTTCATCTTTACTGGGGAAATTCAGGAAAACACTCAGATAATTCAGTGGTCTGATGATGTAGGTGAGGAGCACATCTTTGGTAGTATTCTGGCTTGAATGACACTACACCATTGAGTAGCCATGACATACAAGCTGCCCCTATATATACACGTGTACAAATCCTACCAGTCCTGCTTAACCCTTCAGAGAAATGCTGAGAAGCAATGGCCAATATTCTTGTCCTGTTGGTGTCTTAGGGGAGAGAGTTAATTCAACATGTTGAGAAAAATATTCTACATAGCTAGTCAAACTAATAGAAAGTTGCATTGATATGTCTTCAAATGAAATAAAACCAATTCATTGGAAAAGATTTTCTGTCTTAATAGACCTCAGAACTCTCTGAGTTGAAACAGGATAATTATAGTATAATGTAACCAAGCACCTGCTGTAATTCCTTTCTAGATTATTAGGTTGTACACATGCCCTTATACGGGTATCTCAGATTCCCCTTTCTTTTTAACTTTCTTGTAAAAATCGTGGGCCTGGTTATTCTCTACTTTAGTTTTGGGAGACCACAGAACCACCAAGTCATCAAATTTACATGAACATAAAATGTACTAATTTACATGGTTAATGACAAACTTCTTAAATGAGCCTGAAGGTCAGATTTTATAATTAAAAATATAGTTTTCCATTTTCTGAAGTTAAAATTTCTTTTAAAATATTAAGTTTTCCTTTAAAAATAACATTAAAGTGGACTTCTTGAAAGTAAAGCCAAGGTAGGCAGCAGAAGTATGAGCAGATGTGTAAGTGAAGCTCAATACTCTTCTAAGAACAGGATCAGTTCTAGAGGCAACTCATGATCCTGATCTCCCTGCCACAGTTAAAAACATTAAATATATACTGGGTTACGACTGCACTAAAACAATACATATATATAAGCATAAGCATATAGATTTATGTATTCTGATATACATGTACTTTGGACGAGGACACCTCTATCTCTTTGACTACTCTATTGGCCTGGGTTAGAAGTCTCACTAACTAGCAGCAGCATCACAGAATCATCTTAGAGTGGTTTGGGTTGGGAGGGACCTTAAAGGTCATCTAGTTCCAAACCCCCTGCCATGGGCAGGGACACCTTCCACTAGACCAGTTTGCTCAAAGGCCCATCCAGCCTGGCCTTGAACACCTCCACACATGCTGAGCAACCTCTTCCAGTGCCTCACCACTCTTACAATAAGGAAGTTCCTCCTTTTCCTGTCATTATCTGCCTTTAAAAAAAGGCACCAACCAATCAACCAACACCTCCCCCCCAAAAAAACATATAACCAAAAAAACAACCAACAACCAACAAAAACCCCCACACTTAGAAACTTTTGAAATAGGAGAGCATTTCATGGCTGATAAATTAATGCAAGATCAAAGGAAACCATTATTGGATTTGGACATGGATTACTTTGTAGACTAAAGACATTTCCCATGTTAATAATACTATTCTCACAAATAGTATTAATGCACCTGAGCTGATACCTGATAAAAAGTAAAAAAAAATATGGTGGAAAAATATTAGGTGTTCTTTCAATGTAAGACTTGGTAAAACAGGATCTTCACTGATCCCAAAATACTTTGTCCTGTAAGAATTTCAGCAGTGTGACTAAAATAAACAGATGCTGTTGCACAGATGACGTTGTTGCTCATCTCTAGCCTAAGATTTTTTTGATATTTATGGCTGTTGAGAAGCATCACTAGTAAGTTTTTCTAAGTAAGAGGAGCATTTTTGTGAGAACTGTTGCTATGCCCTGAATTTCTTATGTATTTTTTTTTTTCTATCTGTTTCCATAGCCATACTGGGCCTTGTGTCAGGCATTGCCCTGTGAAACCCATGTCTGCTTTTACACCATCCAATTTAAAGTGCTCAGAAAAAGAGAGGGATATAGTTAAAAGATGTTTTCCAGTGTTATTCAATGCAGGCATAGTCAACTATTTTTTCTAGATCACTCTAATGTACAGAAGAAGGGATCTCTTCTCACAATACCTTGTATTAATATTCACCATATTTCCATAATAATGCAGAGAAATTGATTTACTAATGATAGTTTTGATTTTTGTGGTTGGAAATGACCCGTTCATACCTCTGAATATATGTCCTAGATCAAAAATTGTTTTCTGTCTTCCACAATTTTTACCGTAGAGGTTCCAGCAGACATAAGTTCTTGACTTTTTAAGATAGAAGTGTCTTTGCTGTAGTCCACTGTTGAATGTACTGCTGTACACACATATAATTACTCAATACTACAAAACTATTGTGATTTAAACATCTTTAGTATTTGTTTTCTCTGTCCAATGGAGCAGTGGGGATTTCAAACACTTTCCTTTCTGCAGCTTTATAATTTTTTTTTAGGGAAAAAAAGTGACATTTCAAAGTCATTTTTACCAGAGTCTTACTTAAATACCTGTGTTAATTGACTTGTCTGGTCAGCTGCTGTTTATGAGGTTAAAGTAATCTCAGTCCTGTACTCTGTCTTAGAAAAAAACTTAAACCATCTCTTTTAAACAACATTTAAACTCTATTTGATCCCAGACGTATGGAGTGGCCTGCATGTTCTATGCATCTGTTGAATTTTGGACAATGTTATCATAAATGTTGTATTTTTAATGTGGAACAGGCCACTTGCTGACTGGGTCTATACCACATAATTGTCAGAGTGATGAAGTGCCGTGAATTTTAATGGCCCTACCGGATAAAGTGGAAAGTCCTCAAACAGGAAGAAGGAACAGAAATTAGAAGAATGGCAGTTCCAGAGGGTCTCGCAGAGGGAACAAAGAGGAAGATTTAGGAGTCCTTCAAAGGCTTTGAATTGGAAAGAAAGACAGTTTTTTGAAGCAGAAGAAAAGGGGATTTAACTAGGGGTTCACTACAATGACAAAGGCACTCTGATTTTGAGGAGACAAGGTGACATGCGAGCAGCTTGTAGGTACTCCACAGGATGTCTGACCTGTTGCCAAAAAATACCATGGAAATCGAGGCTGGGAAAATATGGTTGAAGTTTATTATTTTGTGCATGATTGTATATTTCTTTTATAAGTATGGAGTCACTTGATCTAGAGTTCAGTACAGGCTACACAGACACCCAGAGACTTACACACAGCCTGAGCCCACCCAGGCACCCACCTGAAGCTCATAAATGTTAAGCCCAATAATCAAGGTTCTTTCTCTCCAGTGGAGTGGGATAGGCACCCTGTAGTGGAAAGTCACATCTCAGGTGAGCTGAATTGCTCTTTAGAGACCACCTGTCTCTCCACATTGCTAGAGAAGCAGCTTACCGTGACCATCGTCAGACGTGCTTGGGTCACACTGGGCTGTGACTTGCTGAGAGGCCTTTGGCTTCTAAAGGCCAAAACACATAGAAAGCTGGAGCTATACCAAAGGATTAATGAAAAATCCTTATCCTGACTGCTCTCCCTTTAGAAAGGAACGCTTCTCAGACACTGACTCTGTTTCTCACACTTTAGAAAGCGGTTGCCACAGCCCAGCCACCTTAAGCTTTTCAGGAGTAGTATTATGGGTTTGAAGATGTGCTGGTGATGAGAAGTTACTGTCAGCAGCACTTGGAGGAGTGGGGTTATTTGGTTTACTTGTAGAATATTATAATCTTCCATTCATCTGATCAATAATGAGCACATTATTTGAAATGTGTTTCTTTGCTAGATAATGTAAAGTGTTTCATTGATTTATACATTTCACACACAAACACACAAACTTTTGTGACCATCCTGATTTCTAGTAATTGCTTTGGGCCACTTTTTTAGCTCAATTACATTAAAGAAGTTCATCACTTTCACCAAAGGTATACTGATTGACATTAATTGAAGATCTGACAATTTCTTCAGTCTTTTCTGCCCCCAACCTATATTTAGTGTTTTACATTTTTCATTTTCACTGACACTGACCTCTTTTAACTGCAAACTGATTTAGTGTTGCTTTTAGCTCTGCAGACCAGAGTTGAAATTCTTTGTAATACTTGCATAGGCCATGTCATGCTGAGTGTCTTTAATCAGACTGCATGCTGCTATTGTTTTGCTGTGTCTGAACATTAATTAGACATTTTGAGGAGTAAAAAGTTTTAATAAGTCTAGGCAAATTTTAATAACATAGTAAGAAAAGGGATCGTTTATGACCCAGGTAACTGAAAAAATAGGAGTTACTTTCCAATGCACAAGCATATGCAGATAAAAGAGATTTCACTGAGTGCAGTTTGATAAAGGTTTGTGGTTCCCTGAGAAGGGACAGAAAAAAACAAAAACTGAGACAAGGCAGTAAGAAAGAGATCACTGCACCAATAGTCTGGTAGTGTTAGAAATAATTTAAAAAGTGGAATTTTGGCCAGATTGTTAGTTGTAAAGGGGTCTGGATTTGAAAGCAAAGCCTGTCTCTTCTGCTGCTTGATTCCTTCTGCGTTCGAGGACACGGGATGTTTTTCATTCTTTACAAATAAACAGAACTGAACAAAGTAATAATGGTTTCAATTTCTTCTTCTATGTAAAGTAAATTGTATGTTACCAATTCTAGTTAGGAAATGATTAAAGCAGCAGCATGCTATTCTCATGGTTGCTGTCCAAAATCAGAAACTTTCCACTTCCCTTCCTTCGCAACCAGCCTAACAGGAATTGGTGATTCTGGGCTTTCCCAAGGGCACAGACCACATCCTCCTGGGAATGGTACCATAAGATGTGATGATTTCCTGGTGATTACCTCTCTGCAGGTGGGTAGGAGGAAGGCAAGGAAATACACATTTTTATGATACTTTCAAAGTTAGAAAATGTTATTGTCAACTGACTGCAAACTAGTGCTGGTATGTTCATCAGATTTCTCTTTCTGCTCCCTTCATTGCTAAGGATTAATGGCTTCCTAAGATGCATGTTCATCTCCACGAGAGAAAACTCTGGAAAACTGCTTACACTCTTTAGTTTTCATTCATTGCTGCGTGTGAGTTAGAGGCCTATAAAGGTCTAGTTCAACATAAAATTCCAAATAACAATAAGGTAGTAGGATTCTGTTCATAAATGTGTTTCAGAATTGTAATCTTCAGATGACGTGAGCATCAGAAGTTATATTACAATATATTACAATAGTTATATTACAATAGTATAATATTTCCATGCTATAATGTCAGCATGATGCACTTCAAACTATCAGACATTAAAATATTGGTTTCTTGAAAGCACTTTCGTGCAAACTTATCTCTGTTGCTGTGATGTTTAACAAGGATTTTTCTTCAGTAGATTAATTTAAAGAAGGGAACAACAAGCTGCACAGCAGATCTAATGGGATCTGGTTTCCTGTGGCAGGTGTCCGATGTCCTGCAGTACCTCAGTAACCATAGATTTCCCCTGTGAGTCCTTATGACCTCCCTGGTGCCCCAGTGTGCCTATGGCCAGGACACAGACAGTGCCATGGCTGGCTCTGGGGTCTGCTGCACACTGATCAGCCAAAAACCCCACGGCTGTTGAGGTGTCCTAGTGATCTCTTCTCATGCTGGAGTAACTGGTGTGGTGTCCCCACAACAACATACATGCAGGTTTTTCATGACATTCAGAAGAGCTTTTATCTTCAGGACTCCTTCCCTTCTGTGGTTAAAATCGGCCAACAGACTCAGGATTTGTTGTAGGGGTACATGTAACGGACAGGACAACAGATGGTCTGATTGCATAAGTCCCACTTCCTTGAGAAAGCAGGAAAAGAGGTAGCTGCCATCAGGTTTTGGTGTGATTAATAATACGATCTGCATTTTACATTCTAGCACATCAAGCCATGTGAGACTGGAGGTGGCAGCCAGGGAGACATTGAGAAATGCCATGCTGGGGCATAGCCAGACATCACTGCCCCATTCAGCCCCACAGAGCCCTAGACCTCCAGCCTGACTGCCCTGTAGGCTCAGCCCCGGCATGAGCTGTGCCTCACCCTTGCCCACCCCTGGCCACCACGACTGCCCTGGAGACAAGCAACACCGTGGGGTTCTGTCCTTCAGCTCACACAGGATCTGCCCCCATGATTTCCTTGCAATTCCAGGGTCACATATGAGGCAGGTCCCAGCTCTGCTCACTTCTGTAAACCTCCTTGTCTACTCCCCAAACTCTTCTGTGAAGGCCAGGAAAGGTCATTAGTCTGTGGTTAATCCTTACTCTGTACCCAAGAGATACTGACTTTTCAGCACTAATAATACCCTGACACTCAGATTTGTCTCAGATTGGGTCACACCCTCTCTGGAGCACAATGACCCTCTACTCCAAGACAGGATAGGGGCTTAGTTTTCCAAATGACGAGACACTACCAGTGGTAGTCACAATTTGGCTGCTCTGCTGTAATGCTGCTCCTGGTCTGAGAACAGAAGAAAATGAACAAGAAATACAAACAGTGCATGCTGTATGGAAAAAAAAAAGTAGTATTGTTTGGAAAATAAGCTTACAAAACTTGCTGCTCTATTTACATAGTTTAGTGTATCAGCTAACGAATAGATTTTTCAAATTTGCTTCTACAGCCCTTTCACTTGTTACAAATTCCTATGACTCTTTATCAGGTGAAGTGTTCACTTTATAATTAACATGATTTTATTACCACCATGAGTTTTGCAGAAGTTTGCTCTAGCATGATTTGCTTTTAATGAGCTAGTAGGGATTTTTTGTTCTCATGGACAAAGAATTTTAAAAATATAATTGTATATAATTGTGTATAATGTACACATTTCTTGTCAAGATGAAATTGCCAGATAAATGGAATTGTATCTTTCACACTGTTGTGGTTTTAAGTAACCAGAGTTTTTTATTAGCTGGGGGGGCTAGGAGAGAGGCTTCTTTAAGAAGCTGCTAGAGTTTTTCTCTGCTCTAAGCTAGCCAAGGTCAGGCAACAACGCCTCTGTGATAACATATTTAAGAAGGAGTAGAGAAAGAAAGTCTGCGCAGAACATCATGGCCGCTTAAGAGACAGGAGGGTGCGGAGCTTGATTAGCACCAAGGTCAGAGAGAGGAGAAAGAGAAGATGCCTTAAACACTGGAATAGGGCCCCAGCAATCTGTGAGGAACCATAGGGGCGANGAAAAGATTTGTTTCACTTTCAAGGAATGTGTGCTCTTAAGTCAGACCTGTTAGCTATTTTAAACAAACACAACTCATTTAGGATAATACATATACTGGATACTGGAGATATCCTTAGTTTATGGAGTTGCTTTATTTCCACTCTATGCATTGCCAAATGTGTTGTAAGATTAGCAGTATTTGGTGAAGATTCTAAATAACACAACTACAATTAATTGGATAAGAATCACTGTAAATTTCTATGCTCCACTTATTGAAGGTAGATGCTTGAATTTGGCTTTATGCATGACAGAAAACCTCAGTTCCATACTTGAAGGGCTTGGTCTACATATGCCATAGAAAACTCTTCAATCTAAACAGCCTTGTCCACATAGTATTATACAGCTGGCTATGACTAAATGCACTCACGTATTCGTAATTATCTGTGTATCTTTGAATGATATTTCTGTTAAATCAGTGTGGCACTCTGTATCTGTTAGAAAAGCCATAATATATGTGGTAATTTTGATGTTAAAACCCACCTTTTTCTTTCTTTTGCTTTACCTGTATTGGCAGCAAGAAGATAACATCTTTCAGTGCTTACTACTGCCAGTGCCGTTCATGGCCAAATACAGGCAGTAGTAATGTTCCCACAGTCTTGCAGCAGGAGCCAGAAGTCAGTCTTACAAAATATTTTTAAGGAAGGAAAATTGCAAGGTAATTAACTTTTAGATTCCTGTCATCATGTCCGGGCAATGCAGAAGTTAAGAACTGATAGCTCAGAGAAACTGTCTGCTCAAATATCTGTCCACATCAATCAGTAAGAGCTTGCATCACATCTCTTTTGAAAAGAGAAGGCAGTGGTACCTTCACAGCAAATCATCACCATCCATGAACTGTAAGGATGGGCAGAAATGGGATTTTAGAAATGGGAATTAGATTGTATTTTTAGCTCTTAGGTCAGTTTGTTCAAAGTCCAGAAAATTTAAATGCAAATAGAAATTCACAATGATTCATAGTGTGCAGCCAGCATTAGTTCCTTATGTACTAACAAGGAGCTGCAATGTTTAATATTAGATCCATTTTTATAAGAGAAGATTAAAGTCACTGGATGATAATGCTGTTCTGTAGTTTCCACTGAATGCTGCTGCCCTTGTTAGAGTATTTTTGTGGATTGAAAGAGTGGTGTGAGCTCTTGTACTTTTTTTTTGCTTATGTTACTACATTGCACTATTTTTATTTTGCTTTTACAGTGGCCGATTTTTCTTTGTGATTTATTTTATTTTATGATATATCTCCTTCTGATAATCAGTTGGCCTCACTTTTGTGACACGTCATTCCAGAGTGTTGTTTCAGCAGTTGAAAAGAACTGTGAATTTCAACACCTGTAATCAGGTTTTAAACAAACAAAACAAAATCCTTGGACTGTGCTGGTTGCCTTAATATTCCATAACTGTACAGGAAAAAAAGAGCAAGTGTGAGTCCAGGGTCCAGAAATACAGATGAAGGTAGTGCTCTTACCCATAGTGGTGAAAAGTCTCCGTCATACTGAGTGAATATTGACATCTTCTCACCATCAGTAATGGTGTGTAGAGAACAGTCCTTATCAAGTTCTCACTTGTATGTTTGCTTGGGTAGGAGAATTTAGAATCCAAAGCCATCTGGTATCTTTCTTTTTCATCAAGTCTTCATCTGATGGTGAGGCTCTGAGATGCAGAACTCACCTCAGCCTGTCAAGAACCCCTTGCCCAGGGCAGTTTTCCTGCAAAGGCTCTGCACTTGTACACTAGCCATGCAACTTCTGCATGTGGTTATTTTCATCCTTATTCCAGAATAGCTGTAGGGCCATTCCCCTGGGATAAGCCCAGAAAAATGCAGTAAGTATTAAATAAGGTGTACATGTCAGACCTCAATGCTCATATCAATTAATACATGTCTGCATGGATTCCTACAAACTAATCCTGGGCACAAAAGGTGCCTGAATGAGGGATATATGCTCCCTCTACAGTCAGTGGAGGGGCAGCTGATAGATGTGCTGAAGTTGCATTCTTGCAGCCTCTCAGTGTGGGGATGATTAAGCATTGATGCTTAAGAGGCTCGACTAAATATTTGGAGCCAAATTGAGTTAGAGTTTCTGCCTCAGAAAGATGCAGTAAAAAGAAAGGGAGAAAGGTAGCTGTGTCACCTTGAATGAAAGGCTAATTTGCTTGGATTGTGCAGGCTGTGTATGCACAGTCATCCTAGTGTAAACCAGGAATTTCACTGGAAAATGAGGAGAGAAACAATATAGGAAGGACAAATGGGCACATGGTTGTATGACAGACCTGTCAGATGAAGGCAAAGAAAAAGACAATATATCAGAGAAAGGTGTTGTCTGGGTTGTTCAGCCAACATCATGTTTGAGGGAAAATTTGTGGGTTTGTTGCTGCTGTCTTCTGGATTTGAGAGGTGGTAAGTGAAAAATGGGTGTAGGGCAACTGAGTAATAGAGATGGGAAGACAGACTGTGGAAGGACCAATGGGAGATGGCCAGTTTGGGACAACGTAGAAAGATAAAAAGCAGGTGTCAGTTCTGAAGCCAGGGTAGGGACATGAGGATGGGAAGCCTCCCATTTCTGTTTGTGCTGGCACTGCTGAGGCAGCTGGTGAAGCTGAAGCTTGTTGTACAGGCATTGAACCTCAGCACATTTGTGAGATTGCTGGGACAGGTGAACAGTTCTAGAGCACTGTTAGAGAGGCCAACTGGACTATGGCACGTGTTTGTTTCTGCTGCAAATACAGGAAAATATATATTGTGTCTGGTTTGAATTACCAGAGCATCCAAAATGTTTGCAAAGCACTAGCTAATAATTGTATTAACTCAAAATAACATACTTGATAATTGCCAAAATTGTAGGTAAGCCATATGTTTTGTTTATAGTTTTGGTACAGTTTGTTTTGCTCAAATTTTAAAGGATGCTGTTTCTAATAAACTCTTGACAACAAATAAACACTATGTGATCTTAAGAATGAATTTGGAAGTAATCTGCTGCTGCTCAGGTCTGTTATTGACTTTCTGTATCCTTAAATGTTTACTCTTTTTATTTGGGCTTCTCTGCTGTATGTGTTGAAGTCCACTGCAGCTGAGTGATTTGGTGTGTCCAATGGCCTTGCACAGAGGATCACCACTGGCTCAACTTTCTGAAAGCTCAGTCTTGTTGGGTCTTTCACTGGGCCAGTCTTTATAAATAATGTAGGCTTTCTCCATTTTTTATATTCCTTAATTTGAAACTCTATATAATGTTCCCCGAGTCTCATTTCTGAGCAGTCATTTATTTGGGTGACTTGAGACTGCAATGACATTCTGTTGGACATTCAAATTACATTCAGATAAAGTAGTTTTCTTATCTGCTTTGACATTCTACTTCTTAACTTCCTAAATCCAGACTGCAAGTTGTCAAGGTGAGATGAATCTTTCCTGTTTCATGTATTTACTCTTGTAATGAATTTCCACTAGTACAGCCAAGGCTTTCCTCTAGAATATCAGATTAGATTAAATACTCTAATAAAATTTCCCCTTCTCACAAACCGTATGTAGCATCTAGTGCTACTCACACCCTCAAAATTAGGGTTTTTTTTCAGTTCAATGATACATAACATTTGCAAAACATAGTGGATTTAGTTCCTGAATCCTTGAGACCCATTTGTGAATTGACTTACTTGCAAAGAAAAGCAGGCTGGTGTCAGCAGCAGCTGGTAGAGATGAGCCACCTTCAGACAATAAGTTCACTCATGAAATTAAGCAGGGTTCTCTTAGCTTGTGGTCTCTTCTAATTCAGACTATAGTTACCCTTTAAAGCTCAGCTTTCCTTGCAGCAAGGAAATTTTGGTTTAAAGTCAGTCCTGATCCATCTGACTGTTGTCATAAGTAACAGTCCAAACCACTGATGACCTGCAGCTGGGAAAGAAGGAAGAGCCTAGAAATGAAGAGCTCCATGGTGCCAACAGCTCAGGAAGGTGCGTTGCAGACCCCCAGCCATGCACTGTGCTTTAAGGCATGGCCTTTAAATATGACAAAGTGCAGGTTCCTCTGTAAAGAGTCTTGGCAAGGCCCAGAAACTGCAGACTTTTCTCTCTGTGTGTACAGTAAAAAGGATGAAATCGCTGAAAGACGAAGCCTTTTTCTCTGTCACTTGCTAATTTCAGTTTCCAAGCATCTCTGAGTTAGGAGATGAGTCATATGGCTATTATTTACTCATCAGCTCTGCAGCTTCTGGTGTCTTAATAATTTTGGTTGTAGCTGGGAGTGTTATCTTCTTCAAAATAAAGGCTTGAAAGATGAGCAACTAATTGCAGTCTTCACTCCTTTGATTACAAAACAGCAGTATGTACAGGGCTGGCAGCCATATTAATGCCTAGGATGAGATGCTTTCCTGCAGCGTTTAGAGGGATTCCCCAATTAGTCTGTAAGGAGATTTAGACAAGATGCAGTCAGTAATACAGGGATATCCAACTACAATGCCATAGCTCAAGGCCTTCTAGTGTCCCTGTGTGTGGAAGGACCTCAAGCCTTGCCACAGGCTACGCTCATGGGGCTCAGAGGCATCAGGGTTGGTCCACAGAAGTGCTCCAAAACTGCCATCCTGTCTCCCAAGGGTTAGATGGCCCTGCTGTGATAATCAGATTCTGTGATTTGTCTCTTCCTAAACAAAAGTGGAAAAAAATAAATTCCACTTTTCTTGTCCTTTATTGGTGTCTAATTTTGACAAGCAGTCTCTCTCACTGCCTGACATCCTTTTCAATCTAGTTGCACTCACATGAAGGAGTTTCACAGTGGCAACTATCTATGAAACACATTCTAAGCCTGAGTATGCCTGTGAAAGCCACCATTGCGGTATCTGAATATTTCACAAAGCCTTGCTACAAGCTCAGACTGCTGGTGCTTGCCTAGACATAGGTCTGAGAAGTGTGGTATATTTGGGGGCTAACTGCAGTTAGAAGTGACCCACAATGATGTCTGACTTGCTTGTGTCATCTTCCTTCTTTATGCAGCAATGTAGTAGCTCAGTGTCTTGTTTGCTTTCACTGTCAAAGTGGTGTGGTAGAGGTACATGCTTTTCTACAGAGATTTCATGTTCACCCACAACTGCTGGTGCTGTAATTGTTCCTTTGGTGACAAGTGCTCTTAGTGCGTTGTTTGCTATCTCTGTCACTGTCACACTGTACTAGATGTCACTTATCATTGAACCACCGCTTTTTCTGTAAGTGAGGTTTTTCAGTAACCAGCACATCCCCTTATGATTCTTCTCACAGCACATCCCCTTATGATTTTTCATTTTGCTTTTCTTTACATCAGCACCGAATGGTTGCAGTGAAATCTAAAAGCTGTGGTTTGAATCCAGCATGCATATCCATGAAAATAAGTTGTCCCTGCCCTAGTTAAACAGCTTGAAGTGTAAATAAATAAAAAAGAGTAGCTGTTCAGAGGAAGTTAAGCCATTTCTGTACTGAAACATTTCTGGTGCTACTAGCATTTAGTGTCCCTCTCAAAATTTTCGGCAGCATCAAGATGCTATGAGAGTATGACTGCTGGTTCCAGAGAGGCTGAGAAAAAGGGAAAAATTAAATTCATCAGTTAGTAAAAGAGTTTATCTGTACTGCAAAATGTACACAAACTGTAACCCAAGTATCACACTGTCATTAAGTCCTATCCACTTACCTACTTCATTAGTTCAGAGATTGTGTTGCTTTTAATCTTTGTGGTCTGGGTCATCACAGGATTCAGGCTGATGTTTGAGCCAATACAGGGCTTTAGTTTCCTACTGCTGCCACGGTGGGTTTTGCAGTCTATCTGGTCTCACTCAAGTTGAGTGAATATGAAGGAAGTCAGATTTTGAAGCTTGGCTCTTTTTTTCTTTAATAGTCACATCAGTTAAGTTCCTTCCTCATTTTGTCACTAGGTTGTTTAAACGACTGGCATGAAGTAATCAAGGATCAAAACCCCACCATACTTAGCACTGTGAAGGCCCTTCTGTCCTCAGCTGCCAGACATAAAAGCTTGAAAAGTGTTTCAGACAAAAGTGAGTTTTCTTGTCTGGAGTTGCAGATTAGCTCCCTGAGGGATGTTTTACAGCAGCTTGGTACAAAATGCAGTAAGCTGTCCAATGACCTTCTCGTGCTTCCCTCCCAAAAATACAACTGCTCCTGAAGCTAACATGACCAGCAGAGACATCAAACTTAACTTTACAAGTCCAAAGTTTTGCTGAACATCTCCTCAGACAGTCAGGCTTTGGTTAACATAAACAGACAATTCTCCATACTAATCCGTGGTAGATGAGTCTGAGCTCTCAGATTCCTCTTCAAACTAGCATTGCCAACTGTGGCATGAAGACATGGACTTGGAGGTGGTGGCTGTCTTCCCTTCAGATGGAACAATCTTCCCACTCTTCCCTCCAGCTTGTGACTACCTCAAAGAAGGACATGTTGACGTGTCCAGGGAGGATGAGGTGATGCTGACACCCTTCAGGAGGCGTGGAGGAGTTATTCCAGTAGTGATCTCCTGTGGTCAGGAGTAATTATGTTGCTGCAACTAGAGAAGAAGTAGGAAAGATAGATGTACATATGTAGGTACCTCATCCAGTTTTGTGGGGTGGTTGTTAATTTCTGATTCAAATGTCTGATAAATCTGAATGTGCAAGGGCCTCAGAGAGAACTCAGAGGAAAAACAAGGTCTGTGCTTAAGGAAACCTCTTTGCAATGGAAAACAGGCTGGTGAGGCTGTCTGATGGTAAGACGAAAACTACCTCTCTCAAATTGTATTCTTTCCCTACCTTTCTGTATGAAAATACAGGAATAAACATGTAACAGTATTGCTTAACACCCACCTGTCCTGCTGGAATAACTGGGCTCACATTGGCCTTCTGCTCCAGCTGGTTTGTTAACCCATCTGACAGGAAATAAGAGGAAGTGAATGTTGTCAGGAAAAATGGAATTTAGATGATCGTATCCCTAGGTTTGATCTGAAAATGTTGCAAGATGACTGGAAGAAGTCCAGCCTGAAATCACATTTGGGAAGAGGTTTGGCAGGTGCAGCAGCACATACAGAAGTGCAGCAGGGAAGGCAATGGTGGGTCATGATAAAGAGATCCCAAGGAAAAATCCCAGAAGAAGTGATAAAGAAGTAAACAAGTTCAAGTGAAGGTGAATTAAGTTGGGACTTCTACTTAGTTGACACAGAGATTTTATTAACAAGCATACGATTTCTCTGTTGATATATATGTATCTATATATAACCAGTAAAAACTGCACTCTGTATTCAGAGCTATTAAAAGTAAAAAGTGTGCCAGTATGCCCTGTTTCGTTGTGTGTAACTGGACTAAACTATACTAGTATAATTGCTACTGTTCCAGAAAGGCACTCTGCTGCTCTTTGATAGCATAATTGAAGTAGCAGAACTGGTAAGCGTAGGTGAATTACTGAAGACCTTGGAATATTGTTTGGAGTCAGGTGGAGCTGTTGGCCTCATTTGTATTACACATATTTTTTAAAAATATTTTTATGTTTGGGGTTTTTATCCAAAAATATTTCCTTATTGCCATGTAATCTCACTGAAAGTACTGTATGCACTTAACAGCATATGCTGGCTTGTTTCTGAAAGGTGCTTTTTTTTTAATGTGCAGGGCTGCTTAAGCTTTGAAGAGAAATCCTGAATCATTTTTTTAATGAAGTGTGGAAAGTGAAGTGTGGAAAGCAAACTGTGGGAATAAGTGAACTTGGCTGGACTGTAACTTCCCTAGATCCCCTGGGAGTTTTGAGTGTCTGAGATATGCATGAGTTCGATGTTAAGAATATCTCAGAAACACCAAGTTCCTCGAGGAAATACTAATCATTACCACATGCATCCTAAATCCTAGAAGCTCCTGAGTTTTGAAGCATTTGCATTGTACCAGCTACTTCAAAGGAAATACACCTGAAGGGAGTTAGTAGTTAGGAAGGAGTAGTGGTAGTCACAATAAAGTCCATAAATGTTATAAGGGAGTAAAAATATGTTCTAAAACAATTACTAACATTAACAGAAATAACCTGTCTCAAATACTGTAACTTCAACAAAATGTATGGGGCAAGATTCTGACCTCCCTCATCCTTTGAGAAAGAGAGAAGCACCATTCTAAATACTAAAATACTAAAAAAGCACCATTCTAAATACTAAAAATTCTAAAAAGAACAGCGAAGGATCATCATGCCTCAGCCCTTGGGCAAGATAAGCTGGATTCAGAAAGTATGAGAGGCATTTCTACACATGTCAGTGCAGAGAGGGGACATTTCTCTGAAGCATTTGACATATTTTATCTGTTTAGGAGGAGTTACAGCAAAAATAATCAATGAGATACTGGCTAAGAAACTTGTGAAGTAATCTGGAGGGTTTTAGATGGAGAAAAAAATATCCTTGGGGGCCTGCATGTATATGTGCAGTCATTGTTCTTTGAAGAGAATGAGAAATCGCTTTTTTTCTGTGGTCCAAACAGTACTAAAAGCAAAACTTTGTTTTTGCTCCAACTAAAAGGATCCTGCTTCTCTAAGGAAGAATATTTGGATTTTTCCTGGGAGGTGCAGCATGGCTTTGCATGTTCCCTGTCTGCTGAGTTTGCAGCTGGATACCTGTGAAATGCTGGGTGACCACAGACTCATTTCCATGTATACTACAGCATTCCTTTGGGAGGAGAGGCTCTTAATTAGTCTGTTCATAATGGACATGTAAGCACGCAAGCTTTACTACCTGCCCCTGCCAACTCACCAGGAAAGTATGCCATTCCTGCACCGATGGATATGTAACCAGGGCTGTCTAATTATCATGTGTTGTGCTGCCAGAAACACTGGCTCATTCTGTCCTTGGGCTTTTCACTGATATACACAAAGCAGGAACCTCTTGTTCACTACTCTGAATTACTACTGGTATTATTGCAGCCACCGGAGAAAAGCAAGGAAATTGTTGGGCTCACTGTTTATGAAGAAAATTGAGGAGATGCTGATTTCAGTGCAAATCCTTGACTTATCTGTACCTACAGTGTGCATGACATTTGAGATATCCTAAAAAAAATATATCGAAAGGACTTTCTGCAAACATCATCCATTATAATAGTTTAAATGGCAGGATTTAAACACAGATTATTTTTCTTTGCCTCCTTCCATGCTTGGAAACTAATGCTCTGAGACAGACCTGCAGTGTTGTGTTTTCAGTGCTGTGCAGAGGAAGTCCGATTACAGAAATGTAATTACAAGCTTAAGAAGCAAAAAAACCCCAACAAAACCAAAACCCAAACAAAAAAACAGCAAAAGAAAGTTGAGCGATTTAGAAGAAAAAGAGAGCACAAACTCCAGCCAAAACAAAGCCACAGGAAATGGAGTTTGAATGTAAGAGCAAGATCTAGACAGAAAGGGATTTGGCAGGAAGGAAATTATTGCAAGGACTTCAAGGAAGAATGTAAGGCCCAGTCCTATAAAATTGTGCTTGTGATAAGTCTTTTTTCTGCAAATGAAGCCATTTTCATGAGACTACCATAATTTTGTAGGCCTAGGATCTCAGAAAAATGTAATCTGTTATGAAAGGGTAGCAATACTGAAAAGGTATCAAGAGATAAGAAGAGGGCAATGTATAGGGAGGAGGGATTGCTTGCTTAAAGTGCTTTTTGTCTGGGCAGCAAGGATCATATCCACAGAGACAGGTATTCACTGTTATATTCCAGATGGATAGGGTGTTTGTTGGGAAAACAGTGCCTCTGCTTGTGACAAAAAGGGGTACATTTCACATATGCTTATTTGCCAGTTCTTCTGTTTCCGTCAGGATACTCTTTGTGATGCTGGATTCCTTCCCAGCCTCCTGTAGATTTTGGAAAGTCTCCCATTCAGCTGCCATGTAGAAGGCTTTGAACTTAAAACAAGAAAAATTGAAATGCACCCAGTGCTGGGAAGACCCTCACAAACCTTGCTTCTTTTCTTTCTTCCCCACTAGGACCACCAGGAAGCTGGCAGGCATCATCCTGGGACTAGCACTTCTGACAGAGATGAAAACTGGGGTTTGCAGCCCAAGGTGAAAACTTTTGAAGATGGAGGCTTGGATGTTTCGTTGTAGGCCAGGGCCTGATTAGTTTTTGGGATGAAATTAAAACTCTTTGTGAAAAGGGAGGCACTTGCCCACAAGAGGTGTTTAGCTGTGCAGGGTCTGATGAAGCGACACCTGTCTCAAAGCCATAAGGGTGTGTGGAAAGGCTGCAGAGAGACATACTAGGTATAGCTAGAATTTTTTTTGTAAAAAATCAGCAAACTACTTTCCCTTCAAAGAACAGACACTGCTGAAGAAAATGTCATCTGTGCATCAGCTCCCCTCTGACAAAAAATGTGTCTTGGGTCAGGAGAAACAGAACTGCAAACTACGTAGCTGATAAGGACAAGGAACTAATTTAGTTCTGGCATACAGTAGGTAAGTCTTATACCAGTGAGAGTCGTGTGCAGCTAAATCTGGCTCATAAGACAAAGCTCTGGGCAGTTACTCAGCAAAGTCCTATCCTGCTTCAACCCATTTGGAAACACAGTCATGGCACCGATCAGGAACATATTTATTTGTTGGTGCTTCTAATGTTTGCATACAGGGTCTGAACTAGAAAGACAAAGAGATACCCTGGGATATGATTAGTACTGCCCACAATATTCTTGATACACCCAGAGCTGTGTTTACCTCTCATAGCACGTTCTCACCGGCCCAAGGAGCTGCAGAAGTTGTTGGTGTGTGAGACAGCACAACTCATTTTCTTCACTTCCTTCCTTCCACTCTTGCGTAAAATTGCGGTCTCCAGCGCAGGAGAAAAAATAATGCACACTCTTTTTGGTCCTTCTTTTTAAAGGCTTTATGAATCTTTTTGCCTGGTGCGATAGAATTAGATTTCAGTTCGCTGGAGGGATCCTCCTGGTTGCATGGACACTGCAGAGCTGCAAAGTGCATGGTGCAAAGTGCTGTGCTTCACAAAGGGAGGTAATGTACCTCTCACAGCTTGCCTTCGAAAGGAGATTAGAACAGCAGATTTCAGCAGTGATGTAAACAAGTGTCCCATCATCTTACGGGGACTTCTTGCAACTTCAAAAGCGGCTGGTCTGTGATAAAGGGTATCTCACTAATGAGGGGTTTGAGCCACACAGGAAATTTAGACATCACAGGACTGAGCACTCCATTGTTGTTGAATTAGTGGAATTTAAAAGTCCGAGAAAAGAGCTTTGTTGCTCTACAAAATAAGGGGAGGGAAGGCAAGATTTTGCACAAATACAGCTACCCACCTTTTTTGCCTTTGTTCCCCCAGTGCATTTGAGAAATAAATTCTTTTAGTTTTGTTTAAAAATTAGATTGGTTGTCCCGGTCAGAAAAAATGCCCCGTTCCTAAAATTCTAGACCTTGTACTGAGATAATGGACTAATTTACAGACAAGAGGTACTGATCCTTAAAATATCCTTAAGAATATATCAAGTTTACTGACCCAAGCCTAGCTTAGGGAAATATGCTCTGATCTATCTTTTCTTTCAATAACGTGGAAAAAGTAATAGATTTTAGGTTTGAATTGTTTATTATTTACCTTGATAACTCCAGTCTGAATATCTGAGTGAGGAAAGTATATTGCTTAATTTAGCCAGTCTCCCAGTTGTCCTGTTTGTATCTCCCATCAGTTCACAGATGTTCCTGAAAGAGTACACACACTCCTGGCCAGATGACAAACACGAAGCTATCCAGGGGATCCGTGGGCTCATCTCACGGTGCATCTTGAAGCTGCACCTCATTCCATATCCTTTAGGAAACCTTGAGGTACTTGTTCTACCTCACCTACCCCAGGGGAAGCAATTCTGGCACAGTGCAGAGATGCTAAAGCAACTTGAGAAAGGAATACCACCTTCAGTGAAGTAATCAAATTCAGCAGATTATATAGGATTTTTTTTCTCTGCTGGAATCTCCTCTGCTTGTCACTTGTATTTGTGTAGGTATACAGTATCCAGGAGGAGAAAAAACTCTCCACTGAAGAGGTTTCTGAAAAATAACAGTAGACAAGATAATTCACTCAGAGCAGTCATTGACAGAAGTTGCAATGTAGTACTCTGGCTTACCGGTATTTAACTTTTAATAACGTGCATGGGCCAGGTCCTGGTAGCTGTAGGGATATCTTTCTGCTACACCAAACTGTGAGTTGTTTGAATCAGCAGCATTGATTATGTTTTATATAAACACAGTAATATCACCTAATACGTCATGAAGCAGAGGATGGTTTATTGATGTAATATTTTGGTGCTCTTAACCACAGAAGAGAGTCAAACTGCTGTTGCCTCTGGACAGATGTGTCAGAAGTGCCCTTTGCTTTTCCAGCACATCTGCCCAGGAGACAGCCATCATGCCATAAGACAGCTAACCTTACCTCTTCTTACTAAGGCTTTGCCTTAAAAACAAGTATTAATCATGTGAGATGTATTGGAAAAAGTGCATAATTTAGGACTTTCTAAAGCATGCAGTGTACCCATTTCAAACTACAAAGCATTTGAAAGATCAGTGGTCAGGGATTTATGAAATGATTTGCTGTGTCAGTGACCGTTTAGATTCTTCATATCAATGGGTTATTTTTCTCCATCACAGGAAGAAGATTTGGTTTTATCCATGGCCAAAACCTGAAGTCATTATCAATTCTATTACTTAGGCAAAATTCTTATTAAGGACTTAAGCATTTGGCTCAAGGCTCAATATTTCAAGGGAGAACATATTTAGAATAAAAAACAATAGGAAGATCTTTGTAAACATCCAAATGTCTCTTTAAATCTATTCAACAAACACATGAAATCTACTGCAAGCAAACGGAGAAAGTTACTTTAGCTGTAATTCCCACCCTTCTTCTGTGCCAAGAGATGGATCTGTTTACTCCTCATGAAGATAATCTTGTTTATGCTCTACCAAGCTAGCCTTAGCATCTCCCTTCTTACCATCTTCATCAGGGGTGAGTCCTTCTAGCCTGCTTTACAGACCTGCTGTGATGCTTATCACCTCGGCATCCAAAAAGATCTTGAACAGCCTGGACGTAGAAACAACTACAGTGATAGAGGCTTTCAAGTGTGCTGCCAGTGAACAAGTGATGTCACCAAGTGATCCTAAAATGAAAATAAACAGCATAGACATTTCAGATTGGCCTGAGGGCCCCTAGAGAAATATTGAAGGAACATAGTGCAAACCTATCAGCAAGCACCACTGATGTGTGCTGGGCATACATATTCTCACCTAACTTGATCACAGAAGCCCTATCTCTATAAATACAAGGTACCAGCCGATTCCACAGGTATGTTTTCAAGTTTAATTGGATACTTTTAAAATATGGAAGTGGTTTACCTGTAATATATTATACTTTCATCAGTCTTTAACTAGATTTGGTAATTCCTTAGGGCAGGAATTATCTTTGGTTATGGTGCACATGTGGATGACAATTAAAAAGTTAGTAATATATATGAGGAGCTCTGGAAATTATTGTCATTTGCTTTGTTTTTCTGAAGAGTCTTAAAGCTTGCTTCTGCACACTGAGACTACAATAGCTCTGTATTCGTACAGTAGTGAGCTATCAGATTTCAGAGGTCAGTTTTCAGTGTTAGAGTTTCCTCATGTTAATTATACCACCTTCCATCCTGAAAACACATTTCCCCTCTCCATCCCTATATCAGAGCATTAAAAGGGCATTGTTCTCTAAATTCTCAAAATTAAAATAGTGAACAGAAATGATTAAGGAAGAAGCTATCTAAGATTCACTTAGTCCAGCTTTTTGATAGCAAAATCAGAGAATGATTTTCTTAAGTATCCAAACCAGCATGAGGATGAAGCACCTTCACTTGATACAGCTTTAAGATTTTAAATTCACATTGTCCAATATGATCAATTGCCTGACAGCCCAAAATGCTGTCTTATTATTCCATGGTGTATTCCCCTGAAATGACACTCTTAGCTGCTCAACCAGAGATAAATGTGTGTAAATACTAATTTAACTTCAACTGCAGGGTGAATCTGAGCAGATCTCAAGCACTGGTACACAGATGTGAGGCAGATTCATCATTCAAATAAAATGTGCATTTGTTAGGTAACTTCCTACTCAGAAGTGTGTAAAGGCTGCCAGCTATGTCTATATGAGAATTTTTTCCTCTCTCATGTTTACCAAATAGTTTTTATGCATATGGACAGTTGATTTGCCCATAATTTATTACCTTGGACAACACTTGCATATTTCAGGTATTCCAAAATAAGTCTTTTCTATGTAATCTGGGAAAAATGGGTAGCAGAGAGATATTGCTGGGCTTCAATATGCAACTGTCATATTTAATATACACCGTATAGCTCCTATATAGATCCTATATATATATAGTATCCTATATAGATCCTATAGCTCCTAAGTGTGCTGTGCCTGGCTTTCTGCTTTAGGCCTTGGTGCTGCCCAAATGTGTGCAGCCTGTGCAAGCACCACCTGCCTGGCTGAGATCAAACACATCCAGCATGTTTGGTCACTCGCTGTACAGAGATGCTTTTGCAAGCTTGGAGGAGAGATAATAAATGAATTTGATTTCCAGGGCAGCCTCTAGGTCACCTGTAATAGGTCACCCTTAACAAACAGCGTTGACACGGAGCTGGAACAGTGGCAAGTGAATGAAACTTAGCTCTCTCCTATTTGAGCAATGGAATTTATTTCCAGCTCTGACCTTGTGCAAACTCTGTTACCATATTTATCACATGGAAAGAATGACCATGGCCTCTGCCAGCATCATGGGCAGGAGGTCCCCTCAGCCAGATCCTGGACATGGAGGAGCCAAATGACACATAGTGGTGCTGGGGGAGGGAGGAGGGATGTCTTCTGCTCTTCCACCTGAACCCGAGGGTGTCACGAAGGGCTGATGAACCCAAATGGCACATGGAGCACAGAGATGTGCAGGATGCTGGGCTTTGCTACTCCCCAAGGTTTCTCTTCCCCCTCCCCTGGGGACCTCTAGGTACAGGAGGGTATAGGGATAGGCGATGGTGTGTTTGACCTTGACAAGAAAGTTCTGTGTCCTTGAGACTGGTTGACTGACAGGTTTCATGCTTCAGGACACAGTGGTATGAGGTTTAGTATTGTAAGTTGGCGTCTTTATCTGAAAAATCATATAGTATTGTATTCTATATATATATATATATGTATACCATGCCAACCAATCATACACTTAAGAGGGTCACTTGAACAAGGGTCTCTATCCAATGATTTTGCCTAGCCTGTCGCGTGGATGCTTTAGCAACATATAAAAGTCTGTACACAAACAATAAGCTTATTTCTGGTTTGCAACACATCTGGAGCTTGTGTCAATATGCATTGCTGACTGGGGACCGTGCCTTTTCGTAGCAACAGGAGGGCGCAACACAGAGCTCTGCCTCCAGAAAGGGGTGAGGAGAGTGAGCCTAAAGCACCTCCCTCCACACCAGTACCATTGCAGCTGAAGGCAGGAGGGCGAGGTGGTTGCAACCTCGCTTTCACCCTCACACTTGAAATCAGCAGTTGCGTCTCTGAGGGACGGGTTTGAAATGAGATGCTGTGCTCACTCTGCCAGCTTCTCAGGAGGCCTGAAGGAAGGGAGATTTCTTCGTGAAAAACAATTCTTCCCTTTGAGTCCCCTGTGCTGTCAAGGGCTACTTAGCTACTTAGCCCATCCTGCACTCCCTTCTCTCCTACATGCCCCTCTCTTCTGGGAATGTACTTTACTAGAAACAGTGACTGACCTCCTTGAGTGTACAAGAAGCATCACACTAAAAAAAGAAAGCAGATCATGTTAGCAGAGCTAAATTTCACACAAGGTGTAATTTTCTCTGTTTGTTACTTTTAAATGCAAATACATCATTGCAAAAAGATACAGAGGAAGTATAAGAGAGCAGGGGAAAGCACTCTTGGGACCTGTCTGCTTTGCATTCATCTCTCCTGAGCCTGGAGAGACAGCTCAGAGGGAAGGCTTATTCTTACTTAAGGATTTTTGTTAATCAGCTGTGACGCACCCCAAATCATTCATCTCTTTAGGCTTTATCTGAAATAAGTTTATGTTTTTCCAAGTTGTCTTAATAGAGGAAGGAAACCTTCTGTTTTGGTCCAAGTGTAGGTTCTGGTAATAGCAGTGAGACTAAAAGCAAAGCCCAACATGCAGGCACAGCAGTGCTGACACGGCTGTTTGCAGCTCGCAGGGACCCTGCTGGAGCCAGACAGCCTCCTGGGAACACTGGGACATGACTAGCTGTGGTTGAGGACTGTGGGGAGGGATTCCATGGTCCAAGCCTGCTTTTTTTTGTGGCTTGCAGCAGCAATGCAAGAACATGAAAAGAGTGAGAGGTTTTTTTAGTGATTAAGTACTTGTTGATTTGGACCATATGACTCTTTCTGGAGACCTTCAGCAAACCTGAACCAGTATAATAAAATGTCCACTACAAAGAAATCATCCTGTGAAGCAAAATGTGGTAGTCTTCTCCTGGATTTCCCATCCCCTCACCCACAGTGAGTGCCAGAAGCATGCTTTCTCCTCATTCCACCAGTTACCCTGGAGCTGTAAAGTGCATCTCCCTAGATGTCCTTCTATGCAATGATTTTAAAGCATTGTGCAAGTGGGTTAGCACTGGTGGGTTAGCATTAGATGAAATGGAGGGGAATAACTTTACACAGAAGAAGAAACAAAGACAAAAATGTCAAACAACTTGCTGCTGGCCAGAACAGGGTTCAACTCCAGCCTCTTGTCCTGCAGACATCTGCAGGTGTGTGCCTGGCACGAAGCAGTACACAGTGCTGTGCTGGTGGATCTAATGACTCATCCACAGGCTTGTAAGCAAAAATCATTATCCGTGATAAGTCTAAATGTAGATCATAGCTTCCTGCTGTATGCAACAGATACAGGAATGTAAGACACTACCAACAAACTGCAGCCATGGTAGAGGAAAATTTTTTTGTGTACTATGGCTTGGTGAACAAGCCTTTCCTTTTTCTGTGGGTGTTCCAGTCTTGTTTCAAGGTGGGGCTGGGTGCTACTGTAAGTTGCACTTCCTTGCCATCCACTTGCATCGTGATTGTGTCAAAGCTGCCCAGAGAAAGTAGAATTGCAGCTGAGATACAGCTGAGCAAGATTAAACTGCTCCTTTTGTTTGCACTGTTTATCTTTTCCCTTGCCAGTGCACTTCCCCACATTCCTCTAGTGCACTTTAGAACAAGCAAGCCTTTTGAAATTATTCTTCTAGCACACAGAGAAACCACCTCAGGCAGTGATCAAAAACCCAAGAAAGTGCAAGGGTGAAGCTTTTTTGCCCAGAAAAAGTGTGAAGCTGACTGTTGCATTCTGCGGCAGAGATCTGAGTTAGAAACACACACAAATATGGTCATGTGAGATGTCATAGAAGACTTTCATCATTTTACTGGCAGCACTTTCTTGCTAATGATGGCTTGTTTGAGGCTTAAATTGGACAAGAATTACATGTGATTATTTATCTGCTGCTTTTCTGCCTGTCCATTGGCTTTACATAACACTGAGTTCATCACTCCTCTTGGTATCAATTTCCCTGTCCATAATATTGCCCTTACACTTGCCCAAGCTCTGGCCCTTCAAAATACTTTCATAAGAAGTGCTGTAGATCTCTCTTACTTAAAGATGAATATTGATTGTAGATGTATAAAAAATACATTTGTACCTAGAGTTGAGGTGGAAAAATATACTTCTGAGGTATCATTATTTTGCCATGATAGGATGCTGCAGAGACTTACATATGAATGTTTGATTTAGCACAGCATGACTTTGGTGGTGGAAAATGAGCAATGTGCAAGCACATCAACACAGGGCACTGAGAAAGCAGCAAATGTTTTCATGCATTGATCTGTCTAATGATTTGATAAATCTGTAAGTTCTGCCTTTAAAATAACATAGAAGAGTTTCTGAGGCTAAAATTTGAAGATGCTAGCTTTTTCCTAGGTGAGATTTTTGTTCTCATTAATGCAACCTTTATAGTTTCCTTCAGTGAAAAAGATTCCAGTTTGATGACAACAATGCCCAGACTGGATGCCAGGTCAGGAAGGCAGGTGACAGCAATGGAAAACCAGCTACAGTTACACTAGAAACTGTCTAGTTATACTAGGAATCAAAAAGTCCCTATGAGGAAATGATACCTCCATGTGCTGAACCTGTTTGGAAATAAGTGTATGGAAAATAAACAGCTTTGGTCATGCCAGGTTTAGTAGGGCGTGATTCTCCTGTCATATGCCAATCTATTTTTAACACTCCAAATATTATTACAGCACAGTTTTGGCATGCATTTTCCTATCGTAATTTGGAAGGATTAAGTTAAGGGTTTGCTTTTGGTTTTTAAAATGAAACCAGAGGCATAATGCAATACCCTCCTCAGCCAAGAGCAGGCCAATGAATGTAATTTACCTTGTATTGGGATAGAGAGTGAGTATAAATTAGAATCTAACACCTGAAATACAGTGAGCAACACCTTCCATTAGTGTAAACGAGCAAAGCTGTTGTGTTAGTGGAGCCTGAGTGATTTATATCTGTAGGAGTCTGGCCCTTTGCCTGCACAACTCATATTGGCTGTGGCTGGCAAGTCCCAAAACAGCCTCATTTTCTGCTTCTGGATAGAGACTTTCACCTGGCTGCCCTGTGGGACTCAGTGGATATGTCTTGCAGAATCAGAGCTAACTCATCAGGGAAGTGCTTTCCTCTTCTACCTGACCCTGTTCCTAGCAGGTCACCTTGGCATGAAAAACCACTCGTCTCTGCAGGGGTATGCAGAGCCAGCCCCTCATTTTGGCTCCCTACAATTAACCCCTGCTCTGTTTATTGAGTCGGGCCTTAATGTTGAAATGCTCACTAGTGCCAAAGTTCCTTGGAAGACAAACTGGCTTTCAAACATTGCTGCAGAGCCTGCCTGGAAGCAGCTGAAGGATTCAGGCACTCCTGAAGATGAGTGGGAAAGTGAGAACCAAAAGCTCCAATTTCTGATTCCGTCAGGTCCTGCCCACATTGCAGTGGCTGATGCTTCCCTACTTTGTTCAATGGTAATGCTACCATTTCGTTATTTCGTTTTTCACACGTGAAGCAGAGTTGATTTGGCTTGTGAGCTGTCAGTAAGCTGTCCATCAGCCATGATGGATGTGTCATGCCTTGGTCCCTGCCAGCTGATATTGCAGGAGCAATTGTGATGGTTTGTTGGGGTTGTATCATTGCACTGCAATCCAGAACAGGAGATTCTGTTCTGGTGTTAAGTTCGACGAACCACAGTGATTTGATGGTAACTCTTTCTCCTGGTCAATATGAGATTGAATTAATCTTGCTATGGGAGTGGGGTTCAAAACACCTGAGTGTGTCTGAACAGTGGAAAAACTGTCAGATGTCAGGGCAAAAAGGGGCTTTTCTACCAAGGATAAATCATCAGCAGGGTTATAGCATGTTTGATAGACAAACTGAGAAGTTGAAGCAAAGCTAAAATACTGCTATACAACCAGAGGTGTTAAGGAAACCACTGTGTGCTACAGTTTTGTATAACTAAATAGATGTCCTGTTTCAACCCACAAGTGGTTAATCTTCAGCCACATCTGAGCCACTTTGTTTATAACAGGCAAAGGCACCCTGAAATGGGCTTCAGTTAGATGCAGAAATCCTACTGTCAACAAGAATACTTGATTGCTAAGAGCTAATGTTCTTGCCAGGAAGAACACATCTCCAAG
This sequence comes from Calyptomena viridis, assembly GCA_013390005.1. Classification (NCBI taxonomy): domain Eukaryota; kingdom Metazoa; phylum Chordata; class Aves; order Passeriformes; family Eurylaimidae; genus Calyptomena; species Calyptomena viridis. Next base: position 43,155 of record WEIV01003145.1, read on the forward strand.
TTTATGCCCTTGCAATCAGAAGGATAATCTGTTGATAACCCATATTTTTTTTTAGGAAGAAAAACTGGAAAAGCTGCCTGTGAGCAGCTGAGACTGCATTTTGTTGGGCGCTGGTGGTGAAGGGATGTATTATCACAGTTCTGAGCACTTCATCATTGAGTGGAGTACACAAAAATAGCCAGGAAAGTTGCAGGCTGTGCTGAATGGGTTGAAAGGTTGTGGGAACATGTTCTGGCACACCCTTGTGCTGTGGTGAGACACACGATGAGGGGAAAGGGGAGGACACATTTAAGTGGGTCTGAGCAAAGGGGAATATACCCTTGTTTCCATATAAACCCTCTCCTCTCTTTCACCCAGCACCATTTTTTTTTTCCTGGAGCAGAAATAATTTCTCTTAGTCATTTAGGGTAACACATTTCTAATGCCTATCATATGGACATGTATCAGCAGCAAATCCATGGTCTTGTTCAAATGCTGGGAAAAAGCTTTAGTATATTACACAATAAAGTATTTGTAAACACACATGACTTGAGTTTAAGAGGAACCTTGGTCAGCTGGAAAATAAACCAATACAGAATTACAACACCACAACGAATGAGCCAAGCAGGGAACTTGCCTGTGGCTCTTAATAAACCACCATCATTTCAAGAAAAACCCAAGGCCCATTGTTGGAGCCTGTAGGAGAGCAGGTACCCCAAGGAAATTAGGATAGAGACACTTGGTTGGCTACCTGTGATATGTATTAAGGAACAGCCCATAAAACCCAGTCATTGTGCCACAGTTAATATCAAGTTAGCCGCCTTGCTGCCAGACCAGCCAAGGCATGAATACTAATGCTGCCCTCAGCTGCCATAGAAATTGTCTCTTTGCATAAGAGGAATGAAGACCTTTTGTCCTTAGCTCACTTGTGCCAGGACTAAGCCAGGAGCTCCAGCTGCATCTGCAATCAGACAAGCTCTGCCTAGCTGCATTGAACTCACAGCATTATATTTAAAACTCACTCTTCTCCACCTTCCAGGGAGAAAATGAAAAAGAAAGCTGCACGCACGCCCTTTGGGAGGGGTGGCCCAAGGTGGTGTCCCTGCTGGGTGCACAGCAAGCAAAGAAAAGCACAGCCAGAACATGCTTTTTCGAGCATTTCAGCTGTGTGAGCACAGCGGGGGACCCACAGGGCCTCCCAGAGGGGCTGTGGAGCAGCAATGGGGACAGAAAATAGTGGGAGGCTGTGCGTGCAATGTGCTCGGAGCAGCGGAGGTGCAGGGATGCAGGCACAGCCCGAGAGACCCACTGGGGACAGGAATGCTGTGACTGCAGGAAATACCCCCACAGTACCGTGGGCTGCGTGCAGTAGGAAAGTGGAGCGGCAGTTTTGTACAAATTCATAAGCAAGTGGAGGTTTCTCACTCGACAGAAAGGCGAGGAGGGCTCTGCCACCAGGAAGCAGGTGCAGCAGCAGCAGTCCCTCCGGCCTTGGATGAGCAGAGGCACATCAAAAATTTTCATGGAGAAAATTTTTCCTGCTGCCTTCATGCTTGAGAGTATCCTTGATTTTATGTTACATCACTTTCTTGGAGATTTGCCTACGTGGTGGAGTTACTGTAGAGCTGTTACTTCAGAATAGCTGTTTCTGAACAACAATGCAAAAACAGGCTTATTCTGAAACAAGAAAACCTTATCCTGGCTAATCTTAATACTCTGTCAAAAACTGACTTCCTTCCAAGCAGATTAGGTTAAATCAGAACAGTTGGAAGAAGAGCGTCCACTAAGAGAAGGACCAGGGACAGCCTTCAAACTCCTACCCTCTCTTAATCAGAGTGAATTGGCAAGCATGGACAACTGTTCCATTGCAGGAACAGAGGAAAAAATAAAAGTATTCAGATGTGAGTCTGATATGAAGTGCAGCATGGGCCTCCCAAGCCTTACTCTTTCTCTTAAGTATGTAACAATTGGATGAAGATCAGTTTCTCCAGTCAGTTGCATGTCTTATGCAATGTACTTTGTTTTTTTATACTTACGGTGATTGTGTTACCCCAACTAACTTGTGCAACCACGAGCTTTCTCTTTATCACTCCAGTCCTGCTTCTTTAAACAATTGCATGTGTACAAACAGCCAATTCCTTATGAAGTAATGCTTCCAATTTTCACATAATTCCTTTGCTGTCAGCTACCTGCAGCAAATCAGAGTCTATCAAGCAAATATGAGCTCATTGCATTTATGTCAGTCACATGTTGCTTTTAAGAAGCCAACAGATCTCTTGACCTCACGGTATACAAACTGTCACTTCCTCTGTCAGTGAATCCATGAAAATCAGCAGAACAAAAATAACAGTGACAATGAATAATTCAGTAATACACTTGGACAATATCTGCTAAACTTCTGTCAACACAGCCTACCTTGCTGTTGCTCGAGCACGCAGTGAAACAGCTTTACAGTCCCATGGACTATTATTAGTCTGGGTTTTGGATACTTAACACTTTTTGTAGGAACAGGAATAGTACAATAAACTGATATTTTTATCATAATGATGACAAAACAACTAAAGGGATAAAACTCCAACAAAACAAGAGTATACTGACATTTCATCACAGTCAATATAAGAACGGTCAGCTCTACTAGGTCAGCCTTGTCTTCACTGCTTGGATTTGTGTCCATCTCCTCCACCACACTCACAACAATACAAAGTGAGAGCACACTTATGAGGTAACCAGAGAATTACATAATTCATGACCCAAATGAAAATATCCAGGCATGGTGCAGAAGTGGGTGGTTGAAGACACATTGCCAAACGATCCGGCAACTCCTTAGACAAGAGGGGAGAAGTAAATCAAAAGCTGAGTCCTTAAGGTGAAAGAAAGACATAGAGCAGTTTTGTGTGAATATAAGTGGAGCTACTACTATGGCACCTTAATATGCAGGATTGAAGCACTTCCTTAGCTGTTTTACTCAAGCAAATATTTTGGGTTTTGTATGTAGAATCTTTTTAGCTCCTGTAAGAGGATAAAAAGAGGCAGCTGTGTCATGTTTGGGCTTTCTAAAAATTTGATCTATTGCAGGGTAAATATCTTTAACCTAGATCAAAATCTGAACTAACAGGTAAAAGGCAAAGCTAAACAAAGCGAAAAAGCTGTCTTTTCACAGTATCTCAACTCTAGAATAATTTATTACAATTGTAATATACCTGTAATCATGCAAAGCCGTTAAATTAAGACTGAACAAGTTCAAAAATAAGAACTGGTGTACCTTCAGCAGTTAAGGATACCATACTTAAAAATTAAGACAGAGTATTTGGACTTCATTATACATAGTGCTTTCTGATCTTTGAGTCTTTGTCTAGTTGTACAAGACTGGAATAATGAGTCTTCCTGTTGTGATCTAGCTGCATTTTTAGTCCCTGGAATTTTTCTGTAATGCACAAATTAAGAACAAAAATTAGATATTCTGATTAGAAAAACATATAATTCAGATTGAGGCTTAAAAATGAAAGGTTATCTTTGATTTTCATTTTGCTTTTGCCCTTCTGGGTTCATGCTGTCCTCATATGAGGACATTGTTCAGCTGTGCATTATTCTATAAAACAACTGACATGAAATGTTTTTTAAGCTATTCTAAAAGAAATTATGTATGGACTCTTTCTCCTCATCCTTGCTTTGTATTGTATCTATCATTTTGTGCAGTGCAGATGGAGAGCACTTCTTTATGGGCAAAGTTGTTCTTTGACAGACAACACATGTACACTATATAGTAGCAGGATGTATTTTATTTATTGTAGACTGGGCCATACATAAATCAAGGAGAGGAAAAAATGCAAACCTTTAGGTTCTGTTTTTCTGTCTAGAGAAGCAGAGGGTGATAATTTCCACTCACTTGGAAAACTGTTTATGTCAGCTTTGGGAGGGAAGGAATGAAATTTGATTGTAATGGACCTGAAGATGAATGCAATTTCCCATTTACTGCCAGTGAAGTCTTAGCAAAGAAAAACTCTTAATATTTGACCTTGAGGAACTTTTTTAAAATTTACACATAAACCCTTGAATACCCAGCTACCAAATGCTTTTGGCAAATCCCTGGCTGAAAAGCATCTATTTCTAAACAAAATGAAAACATTATATGCCACATACAGATAGCAATTAGAACATTTTTCAATGCCACAATACTGTGTTTTTCTGTAACCTCAGCAGTCAGTTTACAAGGTGGTATGGACACTCAAAGGGAAGATGGACCATACTGGAGATTTCAGCCATGTTCAATGGCTGCAGATACAACAGGGGCAGAGGAAGACTTTAGCACTCCCTGACCAGCAAGAAGTGACCAACTGTACACATCAAGAGATAGTTTGACAGAAAAGTCCTCTTGGTGGCAAAGTTGTCCCCTCAGTGGTTTCAGTATAACTATCTGCTGAGTCAGGGAACTGAGGCAATTGGATTTAACTGGTTTTTTAGTGCTTAGCTTCCCCAGTGGACTCTTAAGTCAGCGACTTGCCAAGGCTTTCTGACCATGCATCTGTACAAATCCTGAGAGTGTATCTTCAGTTTTGCCAAGCCAGGTTAGCTCCAGTCACTGCCAAGCTGCTATTGAACTAAACTGGTTGACTGCTCAGAGCTGAGCAGTGAGAGGCAGAACTTTCAACAACTGTTGGAAATAAAATCATCATAAACTGGTGTGGTCAGTCAAAAATTCCACTTGGCATTTAGAAGGTAAACACTGAGGACCGAGAGATGACATAAGGAAGCACTACCACCTACATGGAAAAACCTACAAGATACATAAGGTGAGATTTACACACAGACATAGGATTTGGGAATAATACCTTTAAAGGCTTAATTTGATTGTAAAACACGGAGGTCGGAGTTTCTAAAAATACTTTAGAAGGAAAGAAAAATTAAGAGGTATAGCTTGCTGGCTCAAAACAAGAGCTCAGTTCTTTGAATGCTTCAAGCTTCAATGCAATCAAGCTTCTGGGATAAAGACAGCACTGGTTACCTTGAATCACTTGACACATGATTTGTATCAGCAGTTTTTCTATGCTTTTTGCAACAATAGGGTCAAGGCAGTTGGACATAGAAAAACATGTTCAAGTTAATTCTCCTAGTCTCTGAACCGGGTTGACATCAGCCTAAGAGGAAAAAGAATAAATGCCTCGTGGTCCACAAAACAAGTTGTTCCAATAAACAGGTACTATTTGAAAAGAGAAAATCTCACATGCCCACTGAATCTTATTAGTGCAAGTGGTAAACCATTAGTGTAAATCATCTCTAGATAACTATTGACAAGATACAGAAGATAATGGTTTGGCTGCAGAACATTTCTGGAGGAGGAAAACATTGTGAAAGAGTGGAGAAACATGAAATCCTATTGTTAAAGTGTCTGACATCTCTCATGTACTTCAAAAGGGTTCACATCTTATTCTGTAATCTGTTAATTACAAACTGCATGGAAAAATCCTGCATGAAAAACTACTTCTAGGCAAGGGAGCTTGTAGCCTAGAAATTAAGATAGAATTAAATCCCAAATCTACTTATTTTAGGTTATGTTTCTACTACTTCCATCTACTACAATATCCAGAAGTAGGTTAAATGAATGGATGTTTTTATATTCCTGTTTTGACTAAGATACTAGATATATTCAGATAATCGCTTTTTCAAAATCCATTTTTTTTACAAGAACTATAAAAAAATGCCTGAAGCACTACATTACCTTTCACAGGATGATGGTCTGTAATTCAGTAAACAAGAGAAAGTTGTTCTGGCCCCTATTTGTACCTGAGTGCTTCTGCTAAAAGATGGAACTTGAAAATAACTACTTTTCTTTTTTAAAAAAAAGTCCACTACACATTTACTTTTACTTTGTAGCTGTAACAGACTTTTCACAAAAGTCATTTTCTCTCTAGTCATTTATTTCCTTGCAAAATACAGTCTACCACATAAAATACAAACCAGCATGTTTTCTCCTAATTGCATTCAGCTATCATATTATTCCATGTTACTGTAAAGTAGTAAAGTGAAAATCTGAGATGGAAAACAGAAGTTAATTGGATCGTATTCCCTTGAAATACCTCAATTCTCCTTCAGTTAAAAAAAAAAACTTTGCAGGGGTTCTGAGGTTTTGTTTTGAAGTTCGTAGGAACTATTACACCAGAATAAATAGATAAACCTAAGATAAGGATCTTCTACTAGCTCCTCCTAGGGAAAGCAAAGCTGTGGAGTTGAGATCACTGTCCTGCTGGCTAATGACATTATTTCAGTGACCTTGTTTGATCAGCATCAGGGACAACTCACAATGACAAGGCATTTAAGATCAATATGTAAACATTCTCAAGTGCTTTCTAAACTGTCAATTGCCCCTCCCCCAACTTACAAAGCATTATAACTAATGTATCATAAAACTGTTATGAAGTTATGTTATAAGCAGTTACTAATGCCTTTGCTACAGGCTGAATCTGTAAGAGCTGATCAAGCAATGGGCTGTTAATGGGATGCTTATTTAGGATAGACCAAGTTAATTTTTCTAACACACTTTGCCAGTATTCTATTTCAGGAAAGTGACAAACTGTTGGTCTCAAGAGCTGTAGTGCTCATGGTTCAAGAGGCAGCTAAGTAGGTAAATACACTACTTTCCAGAGTGAGAGAAGAAAGGGGATAGCAAGGGAAGTACAGGCATTATGTACTAGATTATACTTTGTCTCTTTTTAGACTATAGTCACCATCAGATGGACATGAGGAGTTTGAAAGTCTTTTAGATTTAATTAACACATTCCTAACTTCCTGGCTGGAAGTAGGTAGTCATTACAGCACTAGAGGAATAACTGTAGAAACACCATTCAGCATGAAGGGCTCAGATCTACCTCCAGTAAGTTTCTCTGCACACATTTCAACACTTACTTTTCAGAAGGGGGTAACGATTCACACACTCTTCTTAAGTACAGGCAGTTTCAATAGCAGATTAGTAACATAAACTCACAAGCTGTATGTGCCTGTCAACAATACACAGCAGAGCTGTTGCTGTCTTTGGACTGTAAGAGCTGCCATGTAAAAAATACTCCATTCATTAAAAAGACACACAGCTGAAGTCAGTAAGAGGCCACGAGTAAGTATTGTGTAGATTTTACACACTCAGCTGACTTCAACTGTTAACAACTTTAAAAACAGGAAGACTAAAACTTCAAGTCTATGAACACCTGACAACAAATTGTGTAATCCCTGTGCATCGTTGTTGGCATTGTTAAGTCTGGTCTTGATACCTCAGCGTCACAATCCACCAGGTGCAACTGCAGCATGCTGCTTCAGTCATTCTGTGGCTTTCTGTGGAAGTATGTGCAGATCTTCCTCATGGAAACAGAAGTGGTTGCAGCCTAGCAAGAAATAAACCAAAATCCAACACAAAACATTTTGAGGTTAACAGTTCATATGCTGCAGGAGTCTCAAAGTCTCCTCTCCATCATTGCTACAGTTTGTTCAGCTTCCCAACTAAGATGGTAAATGAAAGGTTCTTTACTACAATCTGTCTCACAGATGAGAGGCTTATTGCCTACAGGCAACACTGTCTAAATCCTAGGGTTGTCCTACTGCCATGAGAAATGCACTCCAGCTGCAGTTTGAGTTGCCCTACAGCAGATAAGAGAGCTGCAGATATCCAAGATGTAGCAAATTCAATTAATACTGCTGGGTATTCCTGACACAGGAAAACAGGAAATATATGAGCAAAACACAGGAGCATCCCAAAATCTGAACTGGAGCATACTGATAATTGTTATATAGGAACCTCTCTCCAGGGCAAATCTTTCTGTCTTGTGTTTAAACATATACAGCACAAAGCACAAGTAGTTGTTGGTTTTCTATAACCAAGGTTTTTTGGTACAACTACAATATGGAGAGTCAAGCTGCTATGAATAAGTGGTGGCTTGCCCATGTTTTATCTAATAGACGTGTTGAAAAAGGTGTAGTTGGGTAAGAAATGAGATACCAAAACAAGCCTTAATGATGGCAATAACTTCTAGCATCAGATATTCAATTGATAGTACAACTAAAATTTGATGACTGAAAATTTACCTGACATTTATTGAAAATAAGACTCAATCAAAGACACTGTAGGACTTGGAGTCCAGTTTCAGAGATGGGTCAAGTTTGGTTTGTTTTGAAAAATGTAATTATCATTCCCTAGTTTGCATGTTAAACCCTCATGGCAACTTTTAGCTGCTTTATAAGCTTAACTTTCATTTCAGATCCAAAGATGAGCTCTGTGCCAGGCTTCCTGTACATCAAAACCAGGACTATGTAGGTCAAATCCTGCCCTCTCACTCTTGTACAATTCCTTTGTTTCCTGCTAGTTTTCCACTGAAGGAACTGAAGGCATTATTTAACCCCACAGTTTTAACATGGGTAACAAATTCTTTTGGTACCTGAGCTAGAATAGAAATTAGCTCTTTCTTCTGATGCTAAAGTGGCTTTCCAGTAACATAAACAGGCAGATGTGACAGCAAAAGCATAAACAGTAGATCTGCCAGGAAAGGTGCTGTCATTATCTTTCAGAGCACAGCTACATTTAAGATGACAGCTACATCCTTCAAACATTCATCTGGGGACTGCAAGGAGCTCTGAGCTGCTGTGTACCCTAAATCTCTTTAAAAGTAAGAACACCACCATCCTAAAAATTCTGTTCCTGCTTGGAGGAGATTGGTAGATAACAGCATTAATATATCTGGTTTATTAGGCCAGAAATCATCCGTTTTGTCCATATTCAAATGGATCAGATAATTCTTTAAGTGCCTGAGCAGAAGAGAACAAACAAGGGGAGAGCAGCAGCTAGGGATAACTTCTTTCATGATAATTGCTGTTGATTGCCCTACTTACAGTTTTCGGCGAAGTGGCCACTGCCACAGACTCTTGTCTTTTGGCACCAGGACTGCAAGATGACAGGGGGCTGTTTGATGTGCTCTGGCTGCCATGTCTGCCAGTCCGTAGCTTCTCTCCCAGAGCAGACAACCAATTTTTTCTTTCAGGAGAACTATTCTCTTTATCTACTGCCTCAGTGTCTTTCTCACATGGAGATCTGAAAAGGCGTGGGGAAGTTTGAACACCTGATGAGTTAATGTGGCTTCCAGAAAAGGAAGGCTCTTTTGGTTTGTGGCTGGAGCCTTCGTGGCCGGTAACCAAGTCAGCCTGGCTGAGACAGTCTTCATCACAAACTTTTTGGTCTGGAACCAAGTGACATAAATTCAGCTTGGATTTCTTAGGTGCATGATCCAGTTCAGTCACACAGCTACAGGCCTGCAGACATTTCCGCCCCGCATCATCCTCCTTGCTGCAGTCAAGCCTTCTCTTGGCACGCTTTTCAAACTGCATGTGTAGTGCTTTAGGAGGGCAAGCAGCTTCCAGGAGACCTTGGGTGACTTCTGCCAGGGCTTTTCTAGGAGAAGGAGCCTTTTTCTCCACTTCTGGAGGAGAAGAGCATGGAGTCCTTGTAACCCAGTGTTTAATGGACATTTTGGAGGAAGGGATCACTTTGGGAGATGCACAGGGGCTGGCTTCAACCGGCTTGGCTGGGGTGGAGGCTGTGGCCATCTGGATTTTGAGAGCAGTGGTTGGAGTGTTTGTCGACAATGGAAGGTCTCCTGAATAAATGGGAGCACAGGCAGCTGGACGTGGTGAGGAAATACACGCGCTGCCCACACTGACAGCCTTGCCAGGAGTACTCTGTGGGCTGTCTGGCTGACCTGATAGGGGAGAAACAAGTAATCTGATGAGGAATACAGAACAGCAGACTAAAGACAGTCCTCTTATAAACACCCTTTTCAATTAGGAGACGAATTCAGTGCTGATCCTGTGCCTCAAACACACCATTTTGAACTAACAAGTTGTCTAAATCCCTCTGAATTCAGTGAGAATAGTATAAGTACTATATAAAATCCCTTATCATATCGATAAGTATAATACAGTATGTTTCTGCAAAGTTTGAAATCTATGCATTCTGTATTGAGCACTCTTACATGAGCTACAGCCAAAATGAACAGACAAAACAGATCTTCTAAGTCTATCTAGCCTTGCCAGAGCCTTGCACTGGTTTCTCCAGATGGCTCAGTACTGAGATGCTGCCTGAAAGAAATGCCATCTCTAACAGCTGAGTTAAGGGACAAAGGTACTGTAAGCAGGTCCTACATCTAATCACAATACTAAGGAAGCCTTACACTATGATGCCCTACTATGTGAATAATGCTCCTAGTCCAGTGTTAATATTTTAAAAATTTTAAAAATGTGTATTTTAAAAATTTTTTAAAAGTGTGAGAATGGGGAAGGACATGCTTTGATTTTCTTGTTTTTTTGCTGCAATACTATATTAGTATGGACATGGGAGTTATTTACCAGACCCAGGGAAACATGAGAAATTCTTCATCTCAAGAACAAGGACTTAAACTCCAAAGGAAATAAAATCTGTCCCTGCAGTAAGTTATTTCTTTAAAACAAATAATTCCCAAACAGATATTTCACAGTGGCTTTTGAGCTCATTAGCCAAGATGTAAACACCCCTGCTCGTAAAAAAGTTCTGAACATTCAGCTTCTTAAAACAGTCATCATAGGTAAGGGCATAAGGACCTCACTAGTAATTGTGGGAATCATATATAGTAAAGATCTTAGTCTGCAGCAATATTAATTATTTTAATTAATTAATAGTAATTAATATTAGCAATATTAATATTTTTTTTCTTTCCAGTCCCCTCCAACAAAGAACACATTAGCAGGTTTGTTAGATGCCTGCTTTCTCATTCATCTAACTTGCAGTGATGCAATTAAATAGGATAGTGCCTTAGTTACTCTGTGCACTTCCACTGCTGAGCACAAGAGTGCTAAGCATTTTCTGTATATCAGGGGCTTAGTCTGAACTCCTCACTCTCAGCATTAGTACTGTACTATAAAGTACTTCATTAGAACAATGAGAAGTCTAGTGTGAATAACCTGCCATTTTCTTTACAATGCTGGGCTGTCTCACAAATAACATATTGAGTGAGCACCTACATGACTCTCTGATTACATACCATATTAAACTTCTTTTGATCCTTCCTTTTACTGTGTTATCTAATATCCAAACTACAAGTACTTCTGTATCAGAGCAAAATTAAACAGGATCCCATACTAAAGGATCCCACGACAAATAACTTTAACACTCACAACAGAGTTAAAGGCTCCTTTTCTGATAAAATATTCTACGTCATAACAACTTGCTCCAATCTGGACTAAAAAGTAACTGCCAAGATTGTTTCACCTAATCTTTACTTTAATGAGCACTTACAAGAGAATAATAACTCAGCTGGGGAATTAGTTGCTCTCAAAAATCTAAGCTCCTAAAGGCAGAAGAAAGTAGCAAGCTCAGCAACTCTTGGTTCTTAATGACCATTACAAATTCATACAGCAGAAATATTGCATGACTAGTTGGGTATGAGCACTTTCAATCCCAAACTAATCTGAAAGCTATGCTGTGGGCACAATGCATAATGGAAAAAGAGCTATCCTGGGAATTGGATGAGTGTCATAGCAAGAAGCAAACACAAATTTGAGATAAAGAATACGAAGATAAGGCTCTTTTTTTTGTAAGACTGAATGCATGATTCTGGCTTCTACTAAGCCAGTTTCAAGCTGTTCCCATTTATGCTGCCATTGCACATAGTACCTGTAAATACCTGCAGTCAACCTGCATCACATCAAAGCAGGTTATTTCAGATGTTTCCTACCTTCTCTGCCACAAATCTTAAATCACTAAATAGAGTGATATTATCAATCTCCAGATTTAAGAATCACAAATTGTCCATGCACAGGCCTGTTCCAGAAATTCGGGTACTCAAAAACATAGAGGAAGCAGTATAACTCAGAGAAACCACAAAAATAATTGCCAAAGAGAAGGAAACTGCTGGCTACACTTGACAATATAGGTCAACAGCCAATGCACAACCTCAATCTCACCATTTGTTGCACAGAAATGAGTGGGGAACTACCTAGATTCATCCCAGCAGGTCTGAAATAGTACTTTGCTTGCCAGCTCTGAATCAGTCTCTGCAGATAACTCCTTTATTCTAACACCATGTGCTTTGTGTCCAAGAGCCAAGGTCAGCAGGAAGCCTGCTGTTGTGTTTGCAGTGTCTGTGTACTTCCTCTTCCCTCCTGTGTTACTTCAATGCAGCAAGAGCAAGGAGAAATAAGTTATTTTTCTAGTGTAATTGTCAAAAGCTGACTTCTAAAGTTTTAATGTGCAAGCTACTTTAGGTTCCATGCTTTTGGACTAGACCTATCTTACTTCTGTTTTGCCAAAACTAGTACGCAAAGGGATTTTTGAGTCCTTTCTGAAACAGTGTGTGTACACACAAACCATTTACCAGCTATGGACAGACCTGGCACTCTCCCTCCTATTGTCCTGCAAACTTCCTGCTGGACTTGTTACTCACTGGCAAAAGGTTAGAGGTAATGTTATCCCATTAGTGGGATTTGGAGACCTTCAGCCTTTATTTGTGCTAGCCAAGGTGAAATTCATCTGGAGGGTGGCTAGAAAAGATAGGTGGAATGCAGGAAGTCACACCAGCAGCTGCTGGGAAGCCATTGTGTTCTTAATTTCAAAGCTACTCTACAGAAAAGCTCATCTTATTTCACTTTGAGGGGAAATATTTCACTTTGACCTACTCTACCGCAATAAAATGCAGGTTTCAGACAAATCAAAGTAGTATTGTGATCCAAGGTTGCTTTCTTCTGGTTTAGGGTACTACCTACCTAGTGACTCCCTTCTCTGTAGAGCCCAGATCTGTTGCAAGCTGTGAGAGCATGCTGCACAGCTTGTCCAATTGCCTAGGCTTTGTAGAAAGGTGCTGCATTTGTTCACTAGCCTTAACATGTGGATAGATGAACTGATTAATTATGAAACACTACAATCACATCATGATTGTCTATACGCATTTTTGAAGCGCTTTCACTACAGAGCATTTGTCTGTATCCGACATTTGTCTGTATCAGAAGCACCAACTGAAACTGAAGGAGGAGATACCACATCAGTATCTGCAGAAAAGAAATCTCTGCACAATTCAACTAGTGGGCAGGAGGAAACAGTTCAGAGTTCCATGGCTATTTGTATGCTGTCAGGCCTTTGCTAGGTAAACTAGCAAACTGGAAAAAGCGTGTGATTTTGCTGCTATCAGTTATTACTTGATAGAAAAAAACAGGTGTGACTTGTTGCTACGGTGGCATCTCCTTTGGCTGTTCAGTTATTGAATCTTGAACCCTGCTGAAACCCAACAAGCTGCATCCATGAATATTTTGCTTTGCAGTCTGGTCACACAGACTTGGTCATACTTGTAAGCTATTTCAGCTTGTCTTGTTGATGGCAGAAGTATTTGTAAGTAGAAGTGTTTGTCTGGCTATATGAACTATTGCCTACTATGAAAAAAATCCCAGAAGAACAACAAGATAAGCCAAAGGCTTCGGTTGGTACAGAGAATAGCCAAAATTAAGCAGTCATGTTGGAGAGAAAGATATCTCAGCTCACTTACCTGCTTCATGTTGTTCTTCTGGTTTCTTCTGAGTGACCCAGCCCACCAAGTTTATTTTTCTGGATACTGATTTCTCCTCCTCAGGAAGACGACGTAAGCGCCAAATCCTCACAGTGTTGTCGTCAGAGCACGTGGCAATCTACGGTATAAATTGGTTTGTATTAGAGCAACCAGGGCACATCCTATGGATCACTGGCCAACTCAACTAGCACAGCTATGTCTGGCACACCACGCCAATATGAATGATGGTGAGGGGGTTGAGGGGGGTAAAAGATTTGACTGTAAAACAAAGAAAACAACCCTGCTTTGTTTCATTATCCTACCAGACAGCAGTATTTGCTTTAAAACATGCAAGGCTGCCACATTCACGCCTTCCTGCTAGAGAAATCTCATTTACCATCAGCAGTTTGCCTTCCATGTCTCTGTAGCAGAAAATGGTCTGCTCAGGAAGGGTCATGGCACATTTTGAGACTTCACTCACTCAGCAGACAAAAGCAGCCATGCTGCTTTTCGCACCTGCATCTTGATGTGTCTGTTGCTCAGGACCTCTTCTGCTTGGGGAAAAACATTTGCAGCTGAGAGAGTGACAGTGGAAGGCTGTTGCATTAAGTGCTATCTCTTTAGAGTCACATGTCAGCAGTATCTGGCAGAGAAACCAACTGTGATAAGAAACACTGGTCTCAATTCCTGACACAGCATCATGCGTTCCAAAATGATCACTGGAACTTCTAATAAGAACCAGTAGAACCCATCTAGCCCACATTTTATGGCTCTCTCCAGACAGATTAGCTGGTGACTCAACTGGGAATCAGCAGAAAGAAAAAGGAAATTAAGTGGTGAAAGTTCATAGCAATCTGAATGGGAAAGTGACTCTACTCTGACCTTTGTCACACCAGTGTTGTCCCTACAGAAAGCAACTTTGCCTCTCAAATCATTTCAAGCAGCTTCCTGACCTGTCTTAGCAACACATTTTCCACTTTTCTTCATGCTTTGGCATCTGAACAATGGCTGACTATTTCTTACCTGTGTGAGTAACTATTTTAAAGGCTGAATTTGTCTGCATTTCCAACACATCATGGTTAGGGTGTTGGGCTACCTCCAGATCACAGATTTCATCTAAAATGCCAATTCTCATATTGTGTACCTTACACAACTAGAACAATTCCTTGTTTGCCTGCAAGACTCCCACCCTGCAATGCTTTTCTGAAGCCCTGGTGCTGCCATGCAAGCTAGGGAATGTGGTTGACTTGCTTAATATTGTGGTGTGAAAGAAACTCCGGTTATTATTAGGACATTGCCCAGGATTTTTCAGGGTTATTTCTCATTTTGAGCTAGGCCAAACATTTGAACTGACCTCTTAATGCAGTTGTTTTCCTTTTAGTGATACCTGGTGCATAATTACTGACCCAATTTCACTGTAGGTTTGTCATAAGAACAGCTCAGATTTTGAAAAGAGGTCACAATGAAAAGAGTCCATATGTTTTTTAAAGGGCATTCAAAACTTCATATCCCTCTGTACAAGACTAGCAGATGTATCAATGGTCAGAAGGAAAGGAAGATGTAAATATGGAACAACAAACAAAAACATGGAAAAACAAGCTTTTGGCTTATGAAAGCCCTGATTAAATGATTTCATTGTTTTATCTCTTACAGGTAGCATCACATGTTCTCATCAGGAGAGGTCTTTGTGGATTTGCAATCTCCTAGGACTACTCAAATAGCCTGAATTATTTTAAACTATTAAAAAAGCTCTGATACATTGTACTCATTTGACAAGCCTGGATTACTGTCCCCCAAAGTGAACAGTTTTAGAAATTATTGACTCAAAATTTCCTCCCAAATAAACAAATGCTGCTGCAACTTTGAAAAGCAGATGTTGCCACATCACAGCTATTGCTTCACAGGAAAGACAGTTTTCCAGAAAACAAACCTTAGAGTAGTCTGAAGGACACCAAGCAATGGAGGTAACTTCTTGAGAGTGACCAAGGAGTATCCGTGGAGGAAGGCTGGGCTCAGAAACCTTAAAAATTCCATAGAAAAACAAGTATACAGTGAGAAGGCATGCAGCCTAATATACATCTCTAAGAAAAGACCCCATGGCCCATCTGTAAAACATGTAAATACTTTCCATCTTTCCTGTATGAAATACATAAATCAAAAGTTTTCAGCATGTCATCAAGAGGCAACAACTGATGGAGCCCTTAGAATCAGTTCATGTTTCATTTCTAGAGGTGAAGCAGCTGGTCAGCACTGAGATGTACTGACTTGCCTGGAAACACTTGTTCAACTCCTGCTATACGCAGGATTTCTGCCTCCAGAGTTGTCAGCCTAAAACATGACACAAGCATTTTAATGTATTAAGTACCTTTATTTGTTCTAGGTAAGATGCTTAAATTTTGAGAAGCTCATACTTTGAATCAGGATAGGCAAATATATTCTGCTGCTGTTTTATGAATGGACCATTCACAGGTCAACGGATCAATAAAATGAAACTGCCACCTACAAAATTCTATAGATGAACCTTAACTGCCTTTGCACTGGCATTTGTGTGACTGTCAGGTGCCTGTGCCTCCTCCAGCCAACCATTCTGAGAGTCCCTAAAAAGGAACTCTCTAAAACATGTTCATTCAACTGATCTCCATTTCTCTTAGATTTTTAAGAAGAGTGTTTCTCCTGTTCTACAGTATTGCTACTTATATTTGACTACAGCTCCCGTAAGTGACAGACAGAGCTGAAGCCAGCATTAAGTGGCTCAGGGAAGTAAACACACATGCATACACACACAAAGATTCCATCCAAGTTTTGCTTGCTTTCATCAGGCAATCCTTTCTGGAGCTATGAGTCACCATCGTTGATGTGACATAAGGGGGATTAATCAAGGGGATTTGCATAAATGACTAAGTAAATGAACAGATCCTTTACTGTGTGGGAAAAAGAATAGACGTTACATATAGGATTCAAAGGAAGATACAAAACATCAGGGAAGGCTTCTGATTTACACACAAGTGTTTCTCCTGTGGATCACCCCCTGAAAAAGCCTGCAAAACTACAAGTGAATATCCAGCTTCAGATCTTACAAGTTGTTCTTATACAAACAAGTCCATCTTAACAGGACATGTTTTCCCCCTGGCATAGTAGAGGCAATCACTTGACTAAACATCCACTAAATGCCTCGGTCAGAGTATTCCCTTCTTTGCCAAACATGCAGTACCATGGAAACTAAATCCCCTTTTAAAGAACAAACAACAGGAGATGTTGGACCTTCATTTACATTGACTAGCGGTCTTGCTATATACACTTAAGAGATACAGTAGCTGTCCAGTAGCCACTGATTGCTGAAAGGAAAGCAGAAGAGAATTACTCTTTCTGGAACACAGTGGTTTTACACTATACTAGTGTAAATTAGTCAACTACACCAAATTTGTATTATTGTGAACTGACGAAGGATGCACAGTTCTAGCTGTGTCCACTGTGTTTGGCAGAAGACAGTGGGTCAGTCTGTGCATGTTAAGTCAGAATTAGCCACAGCACATGCTGCTTTTTTGCCTGATTTGACAGGATATTGTTGGGGAAGTGAGACCTATTGTGGAAAGGTTAAAAAGAGAAACCAAGGAAATGAGACTTTTTTAGTTACTCTACTCACTGAAACAGCTGTTATATCCACTTTCAAGATTCAGCATAAAATGGTGTACATAGTTTTATGTACCATATGATACAGAAGCACATACATTCCAGTTCTGGGACAAAGCAAAGTGTAACTTGATGTGGTTACCTTGGAGTGATCTGTACCAAAGGATTGAAAGAACAATGGAAGTACATGTCTGTAAATGCTATTTTTTTATAGGAAAGTAGCTCAGCCAGAAAGCATTGTCGTGGAAAATAAAACCTTCTCTCCTCCTCAGCTTCTACAATTTGATGGTTGTTCAAGAGTTGGCTCATTAATCAACGAATTTGTAATTTAAAATAAACAAACTCAACACAATAAAGCAAGTGTTCATTGCCTGGAAGTGATTTATATGAGAAAACAGACTGAAACAGCATCCTCGTCAGCAATAACTTCTAGCCACAGTGTTCCTTCTGAATTGCTCACCAAAACACAAACGTAGCACTGCTGCAAAAGTTTCTCAAAGAAATAAACTGAGTGGAAAAGGTCTTCCTCTGCCTTTCATTCCTCTTTAGATACAGAAAGCTAGTGATCGTCATTAAGTTCCTTTCAACATTATCCGTTAATTGCTCATGCAATACCTAACCAAGTTTTTTTTCACAGCATAGTAAGCCCTGGTCCCATGAAAAGATACATATGTTTCAGAGTCAAATTAAGTTAAATTAAGAAGCCTCTGAATATGACAGATCTTGAAAGAGACAACTCCGCTGAAAGTCTAACTTTCTAACATGGCTATGGGATTAAAGTAAAAATAATCATCTGATGATTACTTTTATAAATATGCAATAACGATCTGTCACTCATATGCAACAGCAACAGAAGCTTTCTGTACATGAATGCATTTTAAATGTGCTTGAATGCTTAAACTTTGAGATGTAATGACATCCTTGAATACTCTCAACTGAGTCCCAGCCTGTGTTCCAAGAAAGTATCAAAACACATGAATGCAGAATGTGCAACTCAAGTTTGCACAAGCATTTTTGCTGAACTTGCACAGAACATGAGGAAGGTTAAAATTACACCACTTGGCACAGGAGTAGTCATGCTACTGCACTCCTGCCTCTACTGAGTAAGCAACCTGGCTGCTTACAGGTGTTCTCCAAATCAGAGGCTATGTGCTCAAACTGCAACTTCAGCAGGCCGACCCTCTGCTCTGAAACATTTGTATTTTACTTTCAAACTCATTGTGAAATGGGTAAACAAGTCAACATACCCTAAAAATTACCCCAAACCTGAAATAGGCAATCACCTGTTGTTTCTGTCTATTCTGCTTCAGTAAGAAGTCTACTCTGTTCCCTTATGTTAAGTATGGAGAACAGAACTCAAAGCATGCCTTATTCTGAGATCCCTGCTATTATCTTGGTGACATTTGCATTTCCTACATGTCAGTGCAAGATGCCAAGTGACGAAGCCTCTCAGCTGTCAGATAACTCTCTGGAATTTTGCTGAAGGCTCTGGCTGAGCCCCTGCTGTAATATGAAGGCTTTATCATAAACTAAGCATGAGAAAAAGCTATGTCTGAAGTAAGAGCTGGAAAAAGGGGAGATGAGGAGAAAGTGTGCTCTTTAAAAAAACTTCCAGGTTTCTGCTAATGAGTTTCATTGCTAAATATGAACTGAGAACTGTTTGTCTACTTGTTATAGCTGGATGAATCAACAGGATTGAAAGAGGATTTTAATGCCCATTAAAACCAGATTAAGAAAAGCAACTTGCAATAAGCAGCAGCAGTGAGAGATGTACTGATGGCAAGTTATCTGTTTTACATTAAACAGTTACAGCAAGCCTTGACAGCAACATACGCACTCAGGGCACAACATGGCAGGGCTAATGCTGCTTTGGTTAGGATTGGGAGGCAAGGAGTGTCCTACATGAACATGAAGAGCAAGAGCAGCTCCAAGCTGCTTGGGCCTCCCCCAGTTGCCTCACCTTCCAGATGTATGCATTGCAGTCACTCGAACCACTAACCAGGAACTGGTCATCTGGGCTGATGCTGGATTTGATGTAAAAGGTTGAATTCTGGTGCCCACTGAAAACAGCCACTGTGAAGAAAGAATGAAAAAAAAAAGAGAATAAAAGCCCCACTCAATGCACAACCTTTGAGTCAGTTGTGCAAGGAGTGCTGATCTTACAGGCTTTTCCTGCCTAACCACACATCATTTGGAAAAAGAGGTTGCAGTGCTCCCTTGCTCTGGGGCTCCTGTGGCAGGAAGTTTTTTTTATTCAGCTGGAGCTCTTCAGGCTTCCCAAACAAAGCAGTGGCAATTTAATTAAAGCTGTAGCTTGACCCGGATCACAAGCAGGCTCAGACATCACTTTGGCTGCCCCACTACTCCATTGAGGATCCTTGTCTCTTCCTCCCTCAGCTGCCACCACCAGTCCTGTTATGTCAACCAGGGCAGTCATGCAGCAAGGGCCTTCTTCCAACCAGGTGGCAGTAAAGGCACTTGCTGCTCCTTCCTCCTGCTGCCAGAATCTTTATTGCATCAACAAAACTCGTGGTGTGTCAGCCAGGCTCACCAGCTGTCTGTATTTAAGAAAGCCTTGAGATCATCGCCCCAAATGGGTGACATTCCCCCTACTAGGAGTACCTTCAGAGCTGGCAGCTGGCACAAGAGCCAAGTGTGGATCTAGAGCACTTGGCTGCACCATGGCCTGTCCTCTCATTGGGGCAGGATGGGCTAGTTCTCCAGTGTAGCACCAGGTGGGGCTGGCACTCCCTTCTCAACCCTACTTTCAGTAGTAGTTCTCATGAAGGAGATAACCCACAGAGCAGAGGACATGTGGCTGCTCTGGGCAGTCTGAAAAGCTGAGAGTCCCCCAAATATTCCTTAATTTTTTTACCCACAGCTCTCTCAGTGCAGCAGTTACCGGACTGCAAATCCAGGCAGCAAGTCCTATTACAGTGAGGATTTTCTGACATCCCCCGCTCCAAACTAAAGCTGCCTCAATACTGGATAAGAGCAGCTGGAAGCGCAATAAAAGCCAGCGAGGGCAGAAAGAGGCACCACCCACGGGCAGGCGCTGCCCTCTGCGGGAACCACTGCACACCAAGAGGTGGCTTGTGTTCCATCCAGCTGGGTGAATGAAGATTGCTCACTGGGTTTTATCATCTACACAAAGAAGGGAACTCCATGAGGAGGCCGAGGGGTGCTTAGGCAAGGGCCTGCTCCCATGAAGGGACAAGCCAGGGAGTCCATTTCCACAGCTTGGCGGTGGCACCCGGGGTTTAACCTCAACAGCCAAGCTATTAATATTTACAGTTTGCACCACTTCTCAAGTCTGGAAGGATTCCCACCCACCAGACTGCCTTCCTGAAGAGCAGACAGAAGGACACATTGTTCATTTCAGTTAACTGGGAGACTGAGAAAAGGCAATGGAAAATAAATCATGTGTCTGGCTGGAATGCATCTAACAAGTTTTGCCACTTTCTGAAAAGTAGCCACTGGCCTATGACAAAGCAGCTTAGTGTATCAAAGGCTGTGGGCCATCTTGTGCATGTAAAGGTCACAGATGCAGAGCTGAAGCAATCTAAAAAGATGAAGCATCTCAATATGCTGGGGACCCTTTCTCCCAGAAACTGTGGTAGAAGTTAAAATTTAAGACACCTTTATCTGAATACAACATATTAGGTGGTCACTTTACATGGATTCGTATCTAAGTGAAAAATCAGTGACTACCAGTAAGCAGAAGATTCAAACTTGCTCCAGGTGGGTAGCAGCTGGACACTAGCCATTCCTCACCCAATAACTACAACCCATGTGCAAACTATTATCAGTGTCTGGGTGAACCAGTATATGTACTCATAAAAGTTTTTGCACTATTAATTTTATGTGGATAGCTTAACACAAATGTGAATCTCTCCCACATGGCTTTAGAGATAAGAGCATGGAATAGGTTTCCTAAGTGTTGAACCTGGTATCTGTCTCTCTAAGTCAGATGGAGAAATTTGCCTTTCTGTGCTCTGTAATATCTATTTTTGTAGCTATTTCCACAGATACACTTACCTGGAGTGGTCCTTAAACCTGTCATATGGAACATGTAGATGCTGTCATCAGTGCAGTTAGCAAACAGATTAGCACCAGTGGAATCCAAAACCAGGCTAGAATATCCTGTAGACAAAGAGAAAAGTTCTTGGTAAGAAAAAAAATTTGAAAAACTGACATTCTCAAAGAAATGCCCAGAGAGGGAAATTTGAAAACAATTTCTAACACACAAGACTGTCATTGGAAAGTTTGTATGTTTAACAGAGCAGCTGGTGAAGAAGGAAAGTTTCTAGAGTACCATGTACATTTTTTCATGAGGATTCAGGTTGGTATTTAGAAAGGAATCACATCTTCAGAGCAGGCAAGTGATTTATTTGATAGTTTCAAACAGGTAACAGGAACAACCAATTGCAGAAGCAGAGATCAAAAATAAATGGAAACTCTCATGCTTTGGTAGAATAAGCTATCCTCTGATTTGCTGGTGATTCAGGTTCAAGAAAAATCTTTCCCTGCAGGCAAACTATTTCACAACCAGCTCCTCGAGGATTTTTCCCTAGGTACTGAGAATGACCATTACCACATCAAGACAGTTGATTAAACAAGTCATCAGGAATTACTGTGTTGCATCAGAACATTGTAAGGCATTAAAGATACAAAGAAAACAGAGAAACATGTGCACGTGTGCTATTGTTTTTGATAACAGCTTCAAGAATAGTTTGACTATGGATGCTGATAATGCAAAAACTGTAAAAACCTGGTCCAGTCCAGTGTCTTTGTAAGATACAATGCAAAGGAAGAGTTAAATCTGAATTTTACTCATGTATCAAAATGCCTGGCTAAATTCCTCATCAAGAGCTCTACTATTCCCCCATACTCATTTATGAAAATGCACTGCTGAACTTTTTGCCAAGTTTTTATCATTGGTGCAATGATACAAAAGCGGGCTACTTTCACTCCTGAAATTGAAAATTTGGTATTGGCAATCAAAATACCCTGCAGAGTTTGTCAATCTGATCAATAATTGGCTAAAAAGATGCGAGATGTCGCTGTCGGTACTTCTTAAACTCGCTTTGCACTTTAACAAATACATCTCCAATAACTTACCAAGTTTGCGAGTACTGGTTCCAGGGTAGCAAAGAGACTTGAAGGGCACTGGGTCCTGACGGTAAGCTGCATAGTTCTTGCGCAGGTCCCATACTTTGATCACACTGAAATACAAAAGCACGAGTGTCTTCAACTTCAAAACTTCTCTTGTTATGCGGATTGGGCCTTCTAAGAGCACAGGAAGTCAGGTTGCTCATTAGTGAGGAGAGTCTAGTGCTAAGGAGAAAACAACTGAGCAGAAGCAGAGCAGACAGATGCTGAAAGTGAAGCAAGTGGTCTGCCGGATATGGACAAGGAGGCAGCACTGCCTTCTGTAACTAACACAAGATAAAACAAGAGCCTCCAAGCCAACTTTCTTCAGCCAGTACAAGGAAATATAAGGATGCTTTTATACTTCTGACTTGTGTCAGAAGTAGTTTTAGTTTGTAGCTTTCAAAATTAAATCTCTCGATTTTTTTCTTGCTCTTTGGGACCAAGCATCTGTCATGAGCCATAGGCAGGAGAGCCAATGTTATCTGTCTCAGAAAGACTCTGACCACATGGAACCTGCTAAAGAATCGAGTCCAAGAGGGTAATTTCCATAATATGAGACAGTTTGCTTGAGCTCCAAGATGCTGCAATGGATCTGGCACCTAAAAGAATGCATCCTTTGTAACTCAAGGCAATATTTTCCCAAGCATGCCTACACATATCCAGGCACCAATCACCCACTCACACCCCAGTACAATTGTCTAACAATAGTCTGTCTATCTGTGGTCTCACAGGTTCGTGAGAATAGAGAGATGATAAGAATTGCACTCATTCTGTCCCATACCTAAGACACCAAAATGAGCATTTAACACCTGTGCACAATTTGTCCAGTGGTGCAATCTCCAGTAAGGAAGTAAAGCAGCATTCAGCTTTGCCAATGCAAGCTGACAGTGTAGCAGTTGATTCCACCTAGTCTGGCTTTGTGGACCACTGAGTGATCTTAGGAAAAAAATCTCCCAATCTTTTTAAGCCACTGAGAACACACAGAAAAGCAGGCATCCTCCCTCCTTACCCATCAACAGCTCCTGCAGAGATAAGAGTATGCTCATCTTGAAGCAGCACCACAGTTACACTCTGCTGGAAATCCTTTAAAAAGAAAAGAAAAAAGAACTTTATGTTCTTTTAAGGTCAGCAAGATCTTGCTGCTTAGTTCAAGGCCAAGTGAATACTGAGAAAGCCTCCTCCCAGCAGGAGAACCTGGAAATACCAGATGTCACCTCAGACACAACAATCCTTTGAACTTTCCCACCAGTGAAATTGCTGCTGAGTGTTTGGGCAGCAGTTTGACATTGCACATTTCAGGTCAGAGATAAGACAGCTGCCTTCATCACAGGATTTAATAGATTACATATGATCAGGTCTTACTCCAGTAAGGCAGTAATTTGTCAAGGTCAAACTGGGGGCGGAGGGGGAAGGAGGGGTGGAAAAAGATAGAAAAAATATTACAGCCCTCCCCATCCACTCTCCTCAAAAACTGATGGTAATTCCTTTCCTCTCAGGAAAAAAAAAGATGTATTTTCATATAGCATTTGCACAAAGTTGGCTTTGATGCTATGTGGGTTGTTGGACAACTGAACAATGTCTAAAATTAACCACAGCAAGTGTCATGACAAACACCCTACCTCTGCAAAGATAAATGGAAGCATTCACCACATACAAGCCACCTATTTCTCACTGTGTTTACTTAGGAAGACTTCTATGAATAACACTGTCCTCAGAAGAGAGGCTTAGATTTCATTTGTTCCCCTGATACCTACCACCAAAGGAGCAAGTCCTCTTAAGCTCTGCCTCTTCTTCCTTGGTTTGGAAGGAGTCTGCTTGTCAACCACATTGTGTGCTCCACTGATTTGATTCACCTGCCTGTAAAATCCATCTGAAACAAATCAAAGGTATGTCAATTGATAGCTCCCATGCAATTTTACTATCATTTTAATAAAACGGGCATCAGCGTGGAATTAGTCCTAATAGGTGGCTGAGACTAACCTTTCAAATAATTCATGTATTCTGAAAACAAAAATTGTTAGTTACATACAAAACCAGTGAGAAGAACACAGCAAAAACCAGGAACATAAAATGTAAACAATTACAAAGGTCATTGTAGAATGGACACTGAAACTAAAACTGATCTAAGCAGGCTGCTTTTGGAAATCATTACCCTTTAGTCTGGTTTTCAGCATGCATCCTAGTCTGGAGCATTCAATCCATCTCCTTCCTAGCAGAACTGTGCTCACAGGAAGGTTTTTAGTGCTTTTCCACTCTTTTATAATTTTCTATTTAGCCTTTTGTCTGCTACTTGTCACTTTATGAAACTTACTGCTTTTTACTAGAGTAACACGACTTTTCTACTTTTTCCCCTACACATTCCACTCCAGTTATGTGGAGTCTCTCTTTTCTCCCACTTGCCGGTTTGAGGAGCCAGGGAACCTGGGACAGAGGGAAGAGCAAGACATGTTCTGGCAGCACTGGCAAGAAAACTGCTGTGACAGAGTGGAGAACTGGGAAAAAGCATAAAGGCATGACCTGACTGGGGAAGGAAAAGCTACAGGAAACAAAGAGAGAAGCAGAATGAGCTTTTATAGTAAGTGTTCCTACAATATATTCAGTTACCGCCAGCACTCACAAGCTCCTTTGCTTCTGCACTTTCTGCCTTCCTTCCTACTCTGGCAGAAGCCTTTCCAGCTTTTTTTCATCCTTCCAAATGGCTCTGAGCTAAGCAGTCTCTCCCAACTCACCTGTTTTGTTTTTTTGTGCTGTCCTAACAGGGATGTGTTCTTACCCCCTTATATCCTTACCAACACACAGGGTATTCTCAAGTCAGCATGTCTATCATACTGCAAACCTGAGACTGTTACAAAGTGGAAAAATGCATTATACATAGAAGAGATACCTATTCCATCCATTTACAGTACTAAAGCAGTATATTTATATGTGCTTATATTTATATCCTCCTCTTTTACTGTAGTTTTGCCTATAGTGTAATCAAAAGCATTAGTGCAACAAGTAAGTTTGAGCAGTACTTTAATATTAGTTACCAAACCTTTTTGATACATATCTGAAAGTTCATTTACCTTTCTTGTTGCATCTGGTATCCCAAACCATGATGTTTCCATCTCTTCCTCCGGTACAGAAGACAGCTGAGAGAGAGGAAAATAATGCCATTAGCTTCCAAATCTGTTAATTTAATTAACGTAATATACTGTATAATGTATGTAGCTCTGGCTCTTCTGCCCCAACACTTGTGATGCCAGACTTACAAACACAAAAATCAGGCCATTGTTTTACCATGCTTTTTGACTAGTTTGCTTACTTTTCCTATTCTTTTACTACTACTGCAGAGAAACCTGCTTATGAAAAAAGATATTCACACACTTGTGTATGGAAGTAGATATCCTATTTTAACTTTGCCCAAGATCAGAAATGTGCAGATGTTAACATCAGGACACCATCGAGTTCCAACAAGTTAGTTCTGCTTCACTGACTGGGTCCTTGCTCAGTCAGCCTGTGCTATTTCTATCTGTGAGTTGCCAAAGCTCTTTTTCAGCCCTTAAAGTACTTTGCCAGAGGGAAAGAGGAGCAGACAACTGGTAATATCAACATTTACCTTTCTCAAATCTAGAAAAAGCAACTGACTTGAGGCTACAGTGGTGACCTTTGCATATGCCAAGAAGCTCGCCAGCTCTCACATCCCACACCTTGGCTGTCTGATCTCCTGAAGCAGTGACCTTCAGAGGAAAAAATAAAAAGCTTTAGTCATTTTCTGTACACAGTTGCCAAAGCATTAAAAATGAAGTTAGATGGCAAAAGATTGCTTACAATCCTGTGTTCCCCTGGTACCCAAGCAAGGTCAAATACAGCATTTGAGTGAGCCTGCCATTCTAACAAGAAAACAAAAGCCAAGATTAGTTCAGTGCATTGCAGCATGATATTTTGCAGAAGACTAAAGGACAACAGACAGTGAAATCAGAAATCTTGTCAACAGCTTGCTTAGGCATGAAAAACAAACATAAAACAATTCACCTACTATTGCTGTTGTAAGAACACATTCATGCCACTGCTTTGTAAGTAAGACTCAACAAAGTATGTGAAAGGATTTAAGTACTATCTACATTTATGTTTTAATGACTTGCAAAATGCTTTATTTGATTACAGTAAATCCCATCCTTGTCACATCAAATGAAGATCATCTTCTATACAACATTTACCTTTAAAGATGAGTTTGCTGGTAGCTTGAGCTTCAGTATCATAGAGTCTAACAAATCCTTCTTCATTTGCAACTGCCAGTACATGCTCCAAATGCGGGGCTGAAAAGATATTGAAACTTAATGTATTTTGTAGCTAATCATAATAAGGTCCCTGCTCTTTGTGAAAGGACACAGACACTTTAAACAGAGGACACAGGAAATAGATAGCTGTGAAATTAACAGTATTTACACAGCAATCTGAATGTCCAAAATGCAGAAATATTGGTAAGCATTCTTTTTAGATGTTCCATTCAGGAATAACTGTACATGGGCAACCAAATGGCTCCAGAAGCAGCTTGTGAGGAAATGGCCTCTTTCACCAACTGTAATAGTTCTCTAGCTGTAGTTTTCTGTATCTGTACTACATATAATCTGCAGCCTCCAGTATTTCCATGATCTGAGGTGGAAAAGCAGGAAGCTGCCTTGGAGAAACATAAAAGCTCACACCAAAACTAGAGTAGCATGAATGAAAGAGTTCTGCCCTAAAGATCCAGGAGCTTCCAAGTTTACTGCACTCATGAACTTATCATGGGGAAATGCTGTGTGTAACAGCCTGGTGACATGGCATCCACCTCCGAGTTCCACATAATGTTCGCCATCCTCTTATAGCTTTTATGTATTTTGATCAAAGCCGGGTTTTTCACCTATGTAGCCTCGCACTGTCACCAAGAGGACATACCTTGAAACGGACACTGCCGAAACAAAGACACATTGAAACAAATGCTTTGTAGTTGCTTCTCTAAGGAAATACTTCCCACCAGCATATCTAGCAGCACCACGATCCAATGTATATAACATCTGGGAGCAAGTACACTGTTACCAGCTCACTTTAAAACAAGAAACTCCGTAACTAAATCATGAGATGTATTTAAACAGGCACAATAAAAAAAAAAAATCAGATGACAGCAGTTCCCAAACCCTGGCCCCTCAAAGGTCCTCTGGGAAGGTGACTTTACCTGTAGAAAAGGTGCAGCCGAAAGGAGGGACCGGCATTCCCGTTTCCCCGTACGACAGGTGATCATCTTCTTGGCCGCACTGGTAGCTATCCAGGAGATGCTGCAGGGGAAGCGGCGAGGAACGACCTACAACGGGACAGACGGACGGTAAGCGCAGGCGGCAGGGCGGCTGCGGGCGGGGGGCCGCGGGCCGCGGTACTCAC
>WEIV01003145.1:71001-117716 GCA_013390005.1 Calyptomena viridis
CGTGCGCGGAGGCCGCGGCGAGCGGCAGGAATGGCGGCGGGAGCCAAGTCGTTCCTGGCGGACGCGGGCTATGGCGAGCAGGAGCTGGACGCCAACTCCGCCCTCATGGAGCTGGACAAAGGTGAGGCCGGGCGGGCTCGGGGTTGTCGCCGGCCCGGGGAGCGGGGCCAGGGTGGGAGCTTTGCTTCGTACCGTTTCATCCGGAGCGGGGAGCCGGGGAAGGGTGTGTGTCCGTAGGTATCCGCGGTAATTATTGTTATCTCGTTTAGGCCTCAGGTCTGGCAAACTCGGGGAGCAATGCGAAGCCGTCGTTCGTTTTCCCAGGCTCTTCCAGAAATATCCCTTCCCTATTCTCATTAACTCGGCGTTCCTAAAGCTGGCCGATGTTTTCAGGGTGGGGTGAGTACCATCGATCAGATTCCATCCATCCGAGTCTCCGGTCTGTAGGAGTGCACTGTGCTTTGGAATGTCACTGCATCAGAGCCTGGGAAGTCGTGGGTTTTTTCTGATGGACACCAGAGTGGTACCCGCTCTGTTGAGAACAGTTCGTGCTTGACTGAAGCTTGCTTTCCCCATCTTTAGTGGGCTTAAGTGGTTGTTAGTGATCAATGGCACAGTTCTTTTCCGTCTGTCCTGATTTGAGGATTCTCTTCCTGACTGATTTGATTTCACCAATGTAAGTTCTGCTCTGTAGGCACATTCAGATTTATAATTCATAAATAGCTGAGTGGTCATATGTGCAAATTTAATTCCTAAGTAACATAACATTAATAACAAAACTCAAAGTATAGCTTTTCCAAGTGCCTGCTGTGGAAGTGATGTATCTAATGGAATCAGGGCTACCTCGTAATAGCTTACAAAGTTATTTGTTGGTGTTGTGGAATCTTCACTGTTGGCTCCAGGAAGGAAAAGAAATTCACTCACACCTGACAGTGACAATTAGACTCTTCTGCCTTAGTTTTGGATGTGTTTTTCAGGCAGAATTGCATCCCTAAGTGCACAAAATAGGCATTTGCTCACCCCACTCCTCACTGCTGTCAACAGGTTCATTCCCTTGGAATTGGACCTAAATCTGACAGTACCTGATCTAGAAAATAAAAAAATGCTGTATTAATAGTCTCTTTCTTATTACATCGATCTACTCAAATATTTCAAAAGCATAGACATTTCCTTGTTTTCATTTGCTTTCAGAAAGTTTTTTTTAATAATTTGGTGATTAAAATGCTTGCATTTTATTATAAAATAGCCTTACAAAGCAATGTGTGTATTTTCCAATAGGAACAACTTCCTGAGGCTGTGTGTGCTGAAAGTTACTCAGCAGAGTGAGAAGCACTTAGAGAAGATCCTAAACGTGGATGAGTTTGTCAAAAGAGTTTTCTCAGTAATTCATAGCAATGATCCAGTTGCTCGGGCTATTACACTCCGGTATGTATGGCATAAATGGTCCTAATTTACCTCATATCCAGCTAATTATCAGTGTGCTCATCTGCAATAACAAGAGCAAGTGCAAGCTGCTGCACCTGGATTGGGGCAACCCCTGATGTCAGTCCAGGCTGGGGGATAAACAGATCTAGAGCAGCTCTGCCAGGAAGGACTTGGGGGTGCTGGTGGATGAGAGGCTGGACATGACCCAGCAATGTGCACTTGCAGCCCAAAAGCCAAATGTGTCCTGGGCTGGATCAAAAGCAGCTTGGCCAGGAGGTCAGGGGAGGGGGTTCAGCCCCTCTGCTCTGCTGAGAACCCACCTGGAGTGCTGCATCCAGCTCTGGGGTCCCCAGCACTGGAAGGACATTGCCCTGTCCAGAGGAGGCCACCAAAATGATTAGATGAATGGAGCATCTCTCCTATGAGGAAAGGCTGAGGGAATTGGGATTGTTCCATCTGGAAAAGAGAAGGCTTCAGGGTGACCTGATTGCAGCTTTCCAATACCTGAAGGGAACCTGCAAGAGAGCTGGAGAGGGACTTTTTACAAGAGCATGTAGTGACAGGACAAGGGGGAATGGCTTCAGACTGAAAGAGAGTAGGTTTAGATTAGATATTAGGAAGAAATTCTTGAAGGATGGTGAGGCCCTGGCACAGAGAAGTTGTGGATGCCCCTTGGAAGTGTTCAAGGCCAGCTTAGATGGAGCTTTGAGCAAGCTGGTCTACTGGAAGGTGTTCCTGCCCATGAGAGAGGTTGGAACCAGATGATCCTCAAGGTATCCTTCCAACCCAAACTGCTGTATGATTCTATGAATGAAATATAGAAGGCTTTTTAGACATTGCTCATACAATTAAAAGCAAAGACATAATTCTTTAAAGGGGGGGTGAGTGATAAAGGTCTGTGATCAGAACAAGGTTGTTAATCATTTATGATGGTGAGAATTTTGTGGATGGCTCCAGGTAGAACAGAATTCGAAGTGTTGAAATTTTTTGTACTAAAGAGAAGAAAACTGAAATTTTTGTATGCATAACCCAGACAGTAGTCATTTACAATATATCATATATTGCCTATGATATATTTAGACCAGGGCCAAAATTGAAAGTGCTTCTTTCCATGTCAAAATAGTTTTTGTTACCTTGTAAACAAAGCTTATGTGAACCTTGTTATGATTGCACCTATTTTTCATTCATCATTGTCCTCAAAGTTTACTGCTTGTTGGTCTCTGATCAACAGCTTCTAAGGAAGTGCCATTGTATTATTGCTTGCTCTGGACTTTGTAGGAATCATATGGGAAAACAAATAAAGTTAATCTTTAATGTCACTGTCCTGCTGCTTTGGTGTCTGTGTCTCTAACACTATCCAACACAATCATCTTAACTACATCTTCAAACCCCTCTGCAGGTGAATTCAAATGTGAAGAGAGCACTTTTCTTTCCCTCTTTATATTCTTCTCTTTTCTCCATCTAGAACTGTTACTGATTCCACTGTTGAAAGATGGGAAGCATTAACGGGTTTGATTGATTAGCTCATATGTCCACTTTTTTTTTCTTTTGATACTTCATTTAAGATTATGCTTTCATGTTCTGGTGTCTCAGAAATCCTTAAATACATGTTTTCTTGTAGTTCAGTGTTCAAACATAAAATTGCAGTTGTTGATTGGCTTTGAGAGTTATCTTAACAGGCTGCTAGAAGTCCCAGGAATCCATTCAGTTTGAAAAAATGCTTCAATTACTAATAAAGTGACAGGGTGAATCAAGTGAAATGTTAAAATGGCTCTTGATTCAGCAGTTTCAGATTAAAATTTTCTATAGATTTGTTTTTGTACTCCTTGAATAGTGTCAGTGAGAAAGAAAATGTTGACAGGAAGATCTGCTAAAACAAAACTTTGTGGAATTTTATTGCTAGATAACTTGAATGTTTGCACAGAACACCTGCTAATATTACCATCAGTGTTACTATCCTGTGTTCATTCTTCTCTTGATTGGATTATGCTAAATATGTCTGAAAAGTATCTTTGAGATATTATTAACAAAGTATAAGTTGACTTGCTACTTTTTTAGCAGTTACACAAAAAGTATTGCACTATTCCTTCTAATAACCTTGTCCCACATCAGTGAAAGATCTTAGAAACAAATGATGAAAATCAGGCATTTGTTTATTTGATCATGGTAACTACTCTAGAAACTTCTCTTTCATAGCCTGTGGTTAAAATTTATGGCTGTTCAGACATTTGTCACTTACTTCTGCAGTCTTAATTAGGAAGGATAGAAAGGGTAGAAACAGTCCTATAAATTTAGAGTTTTTTATATCGCACCAGACTACCACATTTTTGAATTTACATCTCATGGTCAGTAGTTCAAGTGTGTCTGAAAATAGCCAGAATTTGAATGTAAAAGCATCTTAAAAGTGCTTATTCCTGATGCCATAGTGCACTCTTAATTTTAAAAGAATTTCTGGTGAGTTTCTTACTGTACCTATTTCAAGTTAAGAGGTATCTTAATGTAATTAAGTTTTTATCAGACCACTGACATAGCCCACATGACAAAATTTGTTACCTTTTAATTATATGCCTACTTTTAGCATTTGTTTGTAACAGACGTGAAAGAGCACATATTTGTAGAAAAAATAGTCTTTTAACCAGTCCTTTTACATTTCTGTTTGTTTTTATTTTACATTTCTTCATGATCATTGTTCTTATTTTCCTGTGATTTATTTCTGTAGTATGTTGGGCAGCATGGCATCTATTATTCCAGAAAGGAAGAATGCACATCACAGTATTCGTCAGAGTTTGGATTCCCATGATAATGTGGAAGTTGAAGCTGCTATATTTGCTGCTGCCAACTTTTCTGCACAATCTAAGTAAGATTTTTTTTTTTAAACTCCATTAACACTTACATTCACAAACATTACTATTTCCTTCTGTAATGCTAACAGTGTCATTTATAGCAAAGCATCTAATTAAGTGCAAGGACAGTATTGTAAAGAACCCGAATACAAGTTTAGCAGATTTTTTTTTTCCTAAAATGAGAAGTTCATAAATACGAGAATTCAAAGTGGAATGTCAGCTTTTATCAAGGATTATTTTACAGAAATTATATTAGGGAGCAAAATGTAGTGCTGCTTGTCATTTTGACACATTTTTTGAAAGCTTCCATTTTATCATGTGATCGTGCCCATGTGCAGGGGTTCTGAAAAGGCTGAGGTCTTGGCTGGCACTCTTTTATGAAAGCGTTCATTGTTAAAACACAGTGTTTGGTAGTTAAGTTGATTTTTAAATTATTCATTACTTAATTGTTTATTTTTCATTTCACCTGATACCTTCTTTTCTCTACAGGGATTTTGCTGTCGGAATATGTAATAAAATCAGTGAGATGATTCAAGGTACATGTGTGTATTGAATGATAAAAGGGAAAAGCTTTAATTTCTCTGAAAAATCTGTATTATTCATATTTATGTATTAGATACCAGAATGCTGTTGCCTTAGTACTCAGTTGATGACAATTTATAAATTAAATTAGCTAACCAATAATCTAATGTCTGGCTCTTGTGTCCTCTTAAAACTTAAGTTCTCAAAGCACCTGTTTGGTACAGAATAAAAGCTCATCTGTAGTATGATGAATAAACTTAGGCAGACTCTCACAGGTTGCTTCAGATGAGTTAATATGTGTGTTACCTGCAGTGCATCAAGGAGCAGCTTGCTCAGACAGCCATGAAGGTGCTCAGTACTGCTGTAGCAGATGAGGTATCTGAAGGTAATGCAGGTGCCTGCACAACATGCATTTAACAGTGCTAGCACTGCAGACACACTCTGTGTCTCAGTACTGCCAAATGCAAGGACTGACACTGCCTTTTTCTTTTCCTTTGTGCAGGTTTGGCCACACCTGTGGACTTGAAGTTGAAGTTGATCCCTATTCTGCAGCACATGCATCACGATGCCAGCTTGGCCTCCAGCTCCCGGCACCTGCTCCAGCAGCTGGTGACGTCCTACCCCTCTACCAAGATGGTCATTGTTACTCTGCACACCTTTACTCTGCTTGCTGCTTCTTCCTTGGTTGACATTCCTAAGCAGGTAATTCTTCCTAATGCCTTCCTTCAACTTGAAGTACAAAGCACATTTAAAAATATTTCAGATTCTACCTGATGACGAAAATAAATGGTGATGGCTATCCTGGGTTGATTGCTCCTGTGTGCTATTGAGGAAGAGTACCCTGAAAACTGCTGCTGCTTTCATTTTTTTTACCTTTCTGGTTCTGTTTCCAGATAACCCCATGAAACACAACAACCCTTTTATACAGATCATAACCCACTTGTCTTTAAATCAACTGGGACTGAAATCAGCTAGAGATCAACATTCAGGAAAGCAAACACCCTGACTTCTGAAAACTTTCCATCTTGCCTGAAAAAATCACTTTTCACTGCTGTATATTGTCTTGCATTGCAGGGGTGCCTTCTGCCTTTCTTTGATGCAAGCAAAGGAGTATTTCAATAGCACAGAATGCATTTAAAATTTATTTCTTGGAGAACTTTGAGAATTTGAATCTGTTGCTTAAATTTAGGACTATAAACCAAGTAATGGAAAAGCAGTGATGGAAAAATACAATGCTTTTATGCTCTGATAATGAGCTTTGTGGATGTGATTCATGTAGCAGGTCTGAACGCAGTGACACTTGAGACTCATCTAACTAATCCTTGTAAAGTAGTCATGGGTGTCTGCTTTCTTTCCATCCTGTGCAGCTGTGGAAGGCTGGTGGCTGTTACTGTTAGACTAATAGCATTGATCTGTCTGAAACTTTTGGCATGGCTCATTTCTGTATTTCAGAAAATACTTGTGAATTAGTACTGAGTCTAAGTCTACTGAAACAACATTAGAACACTTAAAAGTGGTGCCCTTTTGTTGTTTTTTTTTTTTTTTTATGGCAGTGAGCATAGAGATTTGGGCTGTATTTCTGCAGCACAAGAGCCAATACTCCTTAAAACTGATATGGCCAGGGTGGGGATGGAGAGCAAAACCATGGGTGGTGGCATAGTCATGCTTTTTCATGTCCTGGCTGTTCCATCTTTGTAAATTTGCAGTAAATGAACGCAACAAAGGACATGCATGCAAGTGTCACTTAATTTTGAGATAAATGCTTCTATGGGTGTGGTAGGGGTTGTTTTTGTTTGGTTGAGTTTTTTGAAGTTGCTTTTACAGGTACTGAGAAATACAAGGTGTGTCTGTCTTGCTTCCTGCTAAATACAGATCATGCAGGTGCCCAAATCAGCGTCAAATGCACAGAATACTTGCTAGTAGCACTATCGCAGCAGTATAAGTTGTTCATTGAGCTGCTCACGGATGTTTTGTGTTATTTCTGAGTGCTGAAATGGATCTCAAGGCTTCTCACATACACAGGGTTATGTAGAGAAGGGTACATGAACGAGAGGAGCAGGATGGTAGAAATCAGATGCCAGACTGTTTTATCTTACAGTGGCATCACAGCCTAAGTAGGGGCTTTTCCATGTGACAGGCAATAAGATGATAAGGCAAACTAGTTCTGGTTGAATATGCTCAACATTTCTTCGTGAGCACTTTTGAAAAGACTTCCTCCTAGTAGCATCTCTCTCAAACAATTAATTTATTTCGTTGCAGATCCAGCTTTTGTTGCAATACTTGAAAAATGACCCCAGGAAGGCTGTGAAGAGGCTTGCAATCCAAGATTTGAAGTTGTTGGCCAATAAGACACCACATACATGGAGCAGAGAAAATATTCAGGTTTATACATTTTTAAGCTGAAGTTTATTATGAAACTCTCCAATTAGTTGTAGAATACTTTCCAGAAGAATGATTTGGGAGGTAAAAGAAGGAAGAACATGCATCTCCATGTCCTTAAGTTAGGTTACTCTGCCAAGTATTAATGGGCAGTTCATAGAATATCTTTGTTGCATAAGTTGACACATAAGGACTGTATTTGAAGTAGTGTAACTGAGGAGAGACATGTGTCATGTAGTAGGCCTTTTTACAGTAAGCAAATAACTTTTCCATCTGACAAACTGGTCTGAGGTAATAGACACAGGATCTGAAAGTTTACATTGATCTTACAATACTGAGTACATACTAATGCTCTCATGTAACACAGAGTCTCTGGGATTTTTCAAAGCATGTCTGTCACCCAGTGAGGTATGCTTGAAAGGATAAATGTCATTTTGACTTCTTTTCCTAGGATTAATGGCTCATTTTCAGTAGTAGCCTTGTGACTGCTGTTGTATAAATGAGACCCTAGGCATTGTCTATAGTGCACCTGTGCTATTTGGGGGAACTGTTGTTATATTGTAGATCCTATCACTGCCGTCTTTCAATCACAGTTGCATGTGAAAGTTTTTTTCTCATTGTCTTTTTTTTTTTTTGTAGAAATGATTATAGAAAATAATTTCAGGTTAGATTAATGGGAAAGTAAATATTTTTTGAGAACTTAATAGCAAAGGCTTACAGCTCTACTTTTTTCTGGGTCTCTTTTTCTTTGCTTTTGCTACCCTTGGAAGCTACTTTTGTTCTGTGCTGTTGAAGCATAAGGCAACTGGGAGGAAAAACTGCGTGTTTTTGTTAATACTCATGTGAGAAATAAAACACATTCTGCTTTGTCCTCCATTCTTAGAGGTGGTGATTTGGAGCATGAAGAGGTTTTTGTTCAAGTGAACTGTTTTATTGTTCCTAATATATTAATACCAGAAAGATATTTTAAGGAATTACTTTATGGATTGTTTTACGGATTTTTTGCAGTCAAAATGCTACTCTGTACCATTTTGTCTAGTTGGTAGTTATCTCAATACAAGGGAGAGACATTGATAATGTGGCTTTCGTTGTCACGTAGTGTCTTAAAGGAGGTGTTGTGATGGTTGAAACACATAGGAAAAAGTTCCATTGATGTCAGAACTAAACCAGTGACTAAGTTAAAACAAAACTGATTGAATTGTCTGCTTGCTGAATGGCATGCAGAAATAATAAGTGTTTTTGTGACTTCTGAAGTATGAAATCGACATTTTTACTTGGGAAATTGTTCTCCCTATATTTAGATGACTTAGTAATGTTTATACAACAGGGGCTGGAACAAACCCTCCTTTTCTAATTGCAAGACCTGCGTCTTGTGCCTTTTTGGCAACAGAAGTTCCTTAGTTTCTTTAGCCTTTTGGGTGTGTCTGTGTAGGTCAGATGGGAAGCTTGGTCTTTGAATTGTAAAGACTTGACTGATTCTAGACATCAGCTTTAGAAGCTGTTGCTGTTGATGCCTAGAGCAGTCCTCCTTACTGCAAGGGTAACCAGTCCATCCTGGCATTCTTCAAAGTTCTGAGAGGGAATCTAATAGCACTGGAGTAAAACATCAGTGTCTTGGGAGACATCAAGACTCATTTTCAACCCTAAACATTTTATCTTCCTCTGTCTGTTGGTGCCATACTATTCAGTGGATTAGCAAAGTACTAATTAGTAAAATTACAGATGTATTTAGAATTTAACCCTTACACCATACATATGACATGTACACCATACTTAAAAACACCAAGGTTTTTTTTGTTTTGTGTAACTAATTTTATGTTGTTGTTTTTCTTTATTCAGTTACTGAATGTTATTATTCAGCTTTGCCACTCTCCAAGGCAGAATATGCTTACATTTTCTCTTACATTGTCTCTTGTGTTACTGTTTCTCCTGTAGACTAAAAAAGTGTCCAAAATTAGTGACTGACTGAATTGTAGACAGTGATGGCATGATGAATTGAGAACAATGTGCATTTTAAGAGTTATTCCAACCTAGATGTTAGAAGGCCTGACAAGATCTGGCAAAAGGCACAAAAGTATGACGGGAGCTCTACTATAAATGAATTAAAAAATTAAAATACACTTTAATGTATTTATCAAGAAACTTAAACTGTATTCTGTTGGGAACCAATACTGTTAAAGGAAACGACACTTGAAACTTTGCTCTTCAGATGTGTATATTTACATAAAACCCTGCAGATTGTTACAAGCCAAAATAATCAGTATGCCTCTAAGACTAGAGAACTGTTAAAATCTTTTGTTGTAGTTGATCAATGAGATCAATGATAATATTTTTGCCACTGATTTTGCATTAATAAATTACTTATAATTGATGTTTCCTAGCAAATAAGAAAGACCCACTGTCACCTTTCTGCAAGCCACATCTTCAGTCTTCTGAGACAGGTGCTTCAGGACGTATTTCAGGACTGATTTTAAATTAGTATTTTCTGTGGGAAAATCTTGACTCTCAAAACTTTTCAGAGAAGTGCAACTCAATTTTTAATACATATTGCTCATGGGACTTCTTACCTCTGTAACTTTTCTCCTGCTGATCTTTAGGCACTCTGTGAATCTGCTCTTCACACTCCTTATGACAGCTTGAAAATGGGCATGTTATCTGTTCTTTCCACGTTATCAGGGACCATTGCCATTAAACAGTATTTCAGCAGTGCTCCAGGTAAGAAAACCAGATAGTTATCTTTGGCATTTCTAATAGGTTGGTTTTCTACTGATGATCAGTTTCATCTAAATACTCTGTAGCATATTCTTAAACTATTTTTCAACTTCAGAAAACTAGCTGGGAGTCAGACTGTGTTTGTCACATGTAAACTTAAAATGGGATACTCTACACCAATGAGTAATCGTGGTCTCAGATTTTATTCTGTTTTGTGCATACTGTAAAAGTATTATGAAAGCGGTTTTTAACATTTGGGTCTTCAGCTTTTCTTCATTTTATGAAGAAATTTGTTGGCTTTCAGATGGCTGACTTGCATTCTGCTTAAAGAGCTTTGCAACCCTGGATTTGCATAGTTTTTGAGTAGCAGGGAGGCTTCATGGTGTGAGAGTGTGCTGGCATGTCACCCTGGTACAGGGAAGCTGTGCCACCCTTGTGGGAATGACCTGCTTCAGTACCAGGTGAACCCTTCTGCCTTGTGACAATATTCTGGAGAAATGGAGTAGACATCTAAAAGTGATTAAAGGTATCTTGTTCTTAAAATTCTGCTCCTGCTGTTTTCTTCTTGAAAGCCAGACTGCCCTAATGAGTATCATGAGCCCAACTACATCAGCCGCAGAAATGGAAAAAAATAGTACATTCTCTTCAGTCATTCTGGCATGTCTTAATAATTAATATGCTCACCAGCTTTTTTTAATCAGACATAATATTTCTTAAGACAATACTTCTCTGGGTCCTGAAGCATTAGCTTTTAGATCCAAATGTTCTTTCTTATGTGTTTCTAACTTCTGTAGCATTCAGGAATGGGAGAGTCTCTGTTTGTGTGTGGTCAGAGAAAGATATTTTCATCTGATCATTTAAACATAAGAAAAAAAATCCAAAGTCAATATAGTTGCTTTGCAGAAATGTACTTACAGATTTGTGGTATATTTATGGACTGTGCAGTTTTATGTTCCATTTGCCTTGTCTTTATTTAGGAACAGCAGCTACAACTGCAAGATCATTTGATTTAGTAAAACTAGCACAGGAGTGCTGTTACCATACTAATCGTGGCATTGCAGCTCATGGTGTGAGAATTCTGACTAATATATCAGCCTCTTGTCAGGAAAAAGGTAAGCGAAAGGAAGGACAGTGAAGTGTGTCTGTATACAGTCAGGCTTATGCACTTAACATGTATTAACTGGTCCAGTCTGTGAACCTATCTGTAAATCTGTCTGATCCTTCATGCTGGTTAGGGAGAATGGGGACTTATCTTTACTAATCTAGTAAAAAAAACACTGTGATTTTGAGTGGTTGGGAAGATTCTATATTTGTCTAATTTAGAGAAAATTACTGGGCACAGTAGAACTGGTGCTAAGTAAATGCTTGTCTTACCTTTGCTGTAAGACTAGTGAATTGTTTGTCAACCTCTGAAAACCCTTTGCACAAATGTTGCAAATGAATAACAGGGCATTTAGAAGTCTCAGTCCAGAGGTTTTATGTGTGTTTTACAAATGTCACAGTTGCTGTGACTGCTGAATAGTTACCCAAGAC
Source organism: Calyptomena viridis (assembly GCA_013390005.1). Taxonomy (NCBI): domain Eukaryota; kingdom Metazoa; phylum Chordata; class Aves; order Passeriformes; family Eurylaimidae; genus Calyptomena; species Calyptomena viridis. The sequence goes on from WEIV01003145.1 coordinate 82,416, forward strand.
ATGGAATGACAGGATTGTTTCTAATCAAAATAAGGCAAGGCAGAAGTATTGGGAAGATATTTGTCTGTCATGACTGCAACAGCAGTGCAAGCATTACACCAACTGTGGTCAGAAAACAGAACAGAGAACAAACTAACTCTGCTTTGCTTTTCATAGATCTTCTGCCTTTGGAGCAAGATGCAGTGTTTGGTCTAGAAGCCCTTCTTGTTCTTTGTAGTCAAGATGACAGTCCAGGAGCTCAGGCAACCTTAAAGGTGACATTACTGTTGTCTTCCTCGAGCACAGCTGTATGTTGTAGTAACATCTTGTGTACCAGAGAGGCTGGTGTGCACCACGTCTTTTCTGGTGGAAGCATAACCAGCTGGAGGGAAACGATTTTTCTGGCTTGCCCATAATCAGAGTTCAGAGCTGTAGAAAAACTGAGCACAGCTATAGTGCTACTCCTCTCAGCTCTCGAGCAAGTGGGTTGTTCTGCAGCGTGGGGAGCATTGCTCTAAAAGGAACAGATGTAGTAAAACATGGGCTTGAATATTAGATGGAGGTATCTCTGGAAGACAAAGAGGATCTTGGAGAGAACTTGCTTTTTGGAGATGAAGATGGTACATGATCACAACACTTTTTTATTCTTTTTATTTTCCTACTTCAGAAACTGCTATCAGTATTTTTTCTAGTTATTTGCCTGTAAAGGCTGGTGGTCTGAGAAAGATGACTAACGTTTCTTGAATTTGTGATGTGTTTTTGTACGGTGAGCTCGGGGACAAAGTCTTGGGCTCTTAGAAAAATCTCGTCTTTTGTAGAGTACATGGTTCTGAAAATACCAGATCTGTATTTCTGCAGTCACACTTGCAGATAAGTAAGTGTGCCTGGCTTTTTTATTTTTCAATAGACATTGTGTTTATTGTACCTGTTGATTGTGTGAATTGCAGATCACATTAACTTGTATGGTGAAGCTGGTCAAGTGCCGTCCTCACCTGAGCCAGTCAGTGGTTGAATCCCTGCTGACACAGCTGCACAGTGCCCAGGACAATGCCAGGATTCTCATGTGCCACTGCTTAGCAGCTATTGCCATGCAGCTGCCTGTCCTAGCAGATGGGATACTAGGAGACCTAATGGACCTCTATAAATTAATTGGACAATCCGCCACAGATAAAAAACAGGAACTTTTGGTAAGACCACCTTTGATGGATAAAGTCTGTATAAGCAACTGTGGATGGATTGTATTTAAAAAGGGAGCTAAAACGTGTATTATGTCCAGGTTGATATGCCAACCTATAGCCACTATCTTCAGTTTTGTTTTGACTACATATGTCAGTGCTTAGTGTAGAAATGTCTCTTAGATGGAGCTGAACTCTGCAGTGTATTCTGTTAGGTTTTCCAGCAGATGGCACTGCTTAGGCAAACCTGGCTATTGAAATTATTAGGGTATCTCTAAAGTAATGGTTACAGGCAAAATGGCAGTTAGCTCCATTTATATGTGGTGCTTTGATGCAAAATGACTTGACATATTGTAAGAGAGAAAAATGCTTTCATCACATCTATTTGGAAAAGAATTTGAATTTTAAAAAAGAAATTACAAGCTTTCTGTTAATTTACTTGGAGCATGTGAAATGTCTCGGTTAAAAGGCAGAGTAAAGATTCTTGAAGTGAAAGTTACTTTCATCTAAAAGAAATACTTGGATTGCTGTAACTACTTAAAAGGTATGACTCAGAAAAATTTTGCAGTTAAAATACATAAAACAGAATTGGTTTTTTTCTTCTTTAAGTTACTGAAATATAACTTTCTTCCTCACTTCTCTGCTTTGTTAGGTTTCTCTTGCCACAGTGATATTTGTTTCCAGTCAGAAAGCTTTGTCCACAGAAGTCAAAACTGTTATCAAACAGCAGCTTGAGAATGCCTCCAATGGATGGACAGCCTACAGGATAGCCAGGCAGGCTTCCAGAATGGTAAGTGAAAATACCTGCAGGAAAATAGTTTGTTGTGGTTGGAGTGATTTGTTTGAATTGGATAAGAAAGTTAGGAAAATGGTAAGACTTGGGAGGAGGAAATGAATGGGGGTGGGGTTAGAAATCACTTTCCCTTTTAATTCCCTGGAATGCTGATGCGGATACATGCCATTTAGGACACTCATCCCATCAGGATGGTTTTTAACTTGTATTTTTGAAGTATTTGAGAAGGAAGTAAGTAATGACCTAACACTTCAAATACCTAGTCTGTATTGTCTAACTGTTCTTTAGAAGGTGATACAGGTCATCCTGATGTGTGCTTCTCTTTCTTCCTTTCTTCACATGGAAGAAAAAGATACTGTTTCCCTTTTCCCTTCAGTAAATTCACAGCCGGGGTTAGAATTACAGAGAAACTCTAGTATGTGGTGCTGAGATAAAAGTAAATGTTGATGTTTGTTTCTCATCTTACTGAATTATCATGAGTAAGTAAATTCTATGTACAAGCTGAGATTTCCACAAAATAAATATTTATACTTTTATTTATTAGGATTGTCATGATCAAATGATTGGAAGAGCTTTCACTAGTTCCATTTCTAAGCTAGGAGTAGTTCTGGAGATGTTACTGTTTTCTTATTTGTATTTTGTAGAAATACGCAGCCTTCTTTCATGTCCCCTCTTAGAAACATTCTTGTCATTACAGGGCAACCATGACATGGCCAGAGAACTGTATCAAAGCCTGCTGACTCAAGTGGCTTCAGAACACTTCTACTTCTGGCTGAACAGCTTGAAGGAGTTCTCTCATGCAGAGCAGTGTCTGACAGGTTTGCAGGAAGACAACTACAGCTCAGCGCTTTCTTGCATTGCTGAAGCTTTAAAATCCTATCACAAAGGAATAGCATCACTGACGGTTAGCAGACATTCCTGTAGTGGGGATGTTTCTGTGTACTGCAGCATGTCTGGTTTCTGTTCTTATATCTCTGAAAAGTGTTTAAAGATATCTGGCATCTGCCGTGCTCTCTTTTTGAGATGACTGCAGAGAAGAGCCAGTTGTAACACACTGCACCTTCAGAGAAAAGATCCTGTAGCTCAGCTAAGTGTGATTAGCTAGATTTTAATTTGTTTTTTCTTCTTCCCCCACCCCTCGCTTCCTGCCTTGATCAGATCATAGGATATGTGACACAACTTGTTTACAGTACTTAAAATTTCCCACTCCATGTCTTAGCTGAATAAAATCTATTTTAATAGTTAAACCTGGGAATTTGTCTAAATTTTGCTATCTTCTCAAAATATACAGGAGGATTCAATTGGCTTCCTCTCTCCTGCTGGGTTCATGTTGCCTTGTATTCAACAATGTTATTTCATGGAATCCTAACAACAAGGCAACACCAGTTTAGAAAGAGGAGGGAAGACAAGTCAATTTCATCAAATTGGCAGAATTTGGATGGTATCTACTTTTATGCAAATACTTTCTGCTTCTCTGAAATGGTGAAAATAGCATGTCTGTGAATGTAAACAAAAAAAAGGGTTAATGAATAAGGACCTTCAGTTCTTAGTATGGAGTTGCTTCTTAACTAAAGATGATACAGCTTCACACAATATTTTATTACTTAAAATATGTTTATTATTTATTTTATTATTTAAAATATATTTTTAAATTGTTTCTTTTTTCATATTTTAGCTTCCATGAAGAAATTTTTACATACAGTTTTCTGAATTCCTTTTCAGTGAAGCTGCTTTTGTTTTTTAGTTATTGAGACTGCTCAGATATTACTATTTATTAATAAAATGTCCCCGAATAAGCAGAAAGGACATCAATTTTACACTTCTGTTCTCTGAAAGACCTATAATTCCTGACGTGTTTGTTTTTAACTGTAGGCTGAGTGAATAAGGCTTTTAATTCAGCATTTCAAGATTTCTCTAACATAGAAAAGACATTGAGAGGAGGACCTCATCTAATTAGATGTTAATATTTAATACAGGCAGGAAAATAACTTGCTTAAATAGGTCATTCTGTGATTCAAGAATTTAATTACTGTTTTCCTGGAGTTTGGGGCTTTTTTCTCTGTGGAAGTATTCCTGTTTTCATCTCCTCTGCTGACTTCACTTCCTGCAAGGTGCACATAGTGCTTTTCTGGGTATAGTACCTTCCTTGTGGGTGGTTGCTCATCTAGAAGAATAAGTACAGATTTTGTAGAGTAAGAGAAGAGGGAATTTGGTTTCATTGCTGGGTGTTGCCGACTTGTTGCATCACTCTGGACAACTTCCCAACATACTTCTGTGTATCAGCTGTAAAAGGAGCTGCTCACTGCTTGCATCTCTAAAACTGAGCTGCTCAAAGGAGGGCAAAGTGCCACAGAGTGCACATGATAGTCCTACTGCTGAAGATTTTTGCTGTTTCTGCCCTCTGACTTGAGCTTTACTGTTGCTGCTGTTTCAGTGCAGAGCGTGGTTCAGCACTGTTGGTACCACAGACCAGTGATATATATGATGAACCCTGTGTAGCTCTTCCACTTTGTAGCTGGAAAACACTGTTCCAGTAAATCTGTTGCAATGTTCTGTCAGCCCAGTTTAGCCATGATGAAACATTCAGACAGTGTCTGATTTTGTCAGAAAATTTCTCAGTTCCTCCTTGATATGCATAAAACTGTCTTGCATTGCTGCATGCAGAATGTTCTTACATCTGAGTTAGTGCACTTGAGGGAAACCAGTCCCATAAACTTTAGGGATGAGAGGTGTGTGTTGGGGGACAGGAACTTGTCATGGAGCATGTTGACCACAGTCCCCATCTGTCTCACTGTGTACTTGTCTGTAGAGTTAGCAAGGGGTTTGAACAGGTCCTGCTCTTTCTGGCATGGAACATGTGTCTCATTGGAAGCATTGTGCTTGTTTTTCACTGTTGGTAATCTAGAGAAGATAGAAAACTTGAAGAAAGCACTAATATAGCCATTGGTTAAGTAGTGCTAATTCCAAATATGTTGCTAGCAAGTGGTGGTATTTAAAGAATTTGGCTGAGCCAAAGAACTCTTTCTGTCACTTCCAAAAAAGAATCGTAACTCATTTATTGCCCCTGGCTGTATGGGTAGCAGATAAGGTAATTGCAGTATTAATGAGACAAGCTTGTATTTCCATTTACAAAAATCAAGTCCAACTTGCGCTACTAAAAATGTCTGGATTTTCTGATGCAAAGACTGGTACTTTACTATCTTTAAAAGCATAGTTTCTGTAGAGCAATTACAGTGCAGTGTAGCCCTCTTCCACACAGGGTTTTCTGAAACTACCCCTGCAGAATAAACTGAACAATTTCAATTCAAAAGGCCTTTTTTTTGTGCCCTTGGATAAGGGAAAGCAAAGTGATGGATGAGAGGCTGAGTGGCTCAAGTGATGAAGTAGTCTTATTTTTCTGTTTGAAATGTAGCTCTGTAGCTTGAAGTGGTTACAGTCGTCTGATGTTTCCTCACTTTGGTCAATAGTGGGCCAGTTCTCAGATGACACAGTGTTTTGTGAGACACTAGTTAGCTGTTTTTCTGCCAGCAAAGAAGTGGTTCTTAGTAAGGTTTTGGGATGAGTTATAACTTCTTGCTTTGAGAAGTGACCTGCTGAGGAATAAGAAGCACTGGGGAAGATATGCACGAATTTAACCTACTTGCATTCTGTAAGAGAGAGTCCCAGTACTGTGTTTTGCAGATAGCTTTTTTTTACCCTCAGGAAGAAGAAAAGTGTGTTCTTCTCAAAAATCCAACTGCTTAAGAAAAATAAGTAATGGATTTTTTGCTTAACTAGTATCAGACATCGAGTACTGCAGTTTACCCCCTCCTGGGTGTCCTAAGCTGTCACAGATGCTTCTGCAAGTCAGATAAGCTATTAGGTAGCAAGGTTTCACAGAACTGTGTTTTCTAAATAATAGCAGCTTGTCTACTCTCTTGGAGTTACGTTATTTACTGTTCTTAGTTATCACTAGAACAGGTCTCTTGCCTTCATCAAATGCAGGGTTTAGTGCCTTCATAATGTTCCCATCCATTTCACAGTTCCAAAAAAATCAAAGGTTATCATGTCTTGCTCTGGGTAACTTTAGCAAATTCTTTGTCTTATGGCTGATGCAGAGAATCACTTTTTCAGTCCTTGTGTTTCTGTTTGCTGTTCAATTCAGTGTACTTTCTCTTACAGTAAAGACTGTCTGGGGTAATGTCATTTGAAGCCTAATGGCTTGACCTTGGAAAAAGAAGAAATACGTGCCCATTGTAACAGTTCAAGTCACATTTAAGTGTGGTATGCCTGGAATATGATTTAGGAATTATGTAACTTCTCTGTAATGTATATTTAGTCTGATTTAAATTGAGCAAACCTGTTACTTTAAAAAAAACAGCTTTTAGAATTTGAACTTAAGGATTCAGTTGTCTGATAAGACAGTTCAGTGACACTGCAATGTTATTTTTTCATTTTTGCTTTTGACCTAGATTGCCAACATTCCTATTACTGTGTTTCAGGCTGCCAGTACACCACTTAATCCTCTGAGCTTTCAGTGTGGATTTGTGAAACTCAGAATTGACCTTCTGCAAGCTTTTTCTCAACTTATTTGTACCTGCAACAGCCTAAAAACAAGTCCACCACCAGCTATTGCCACGACAATTGCTATGACATCGGGAAATGATCTCCAGAGATGTGGACGCATCTCTAACCAGGCACGTGTTCTTGTTCCACCCGTGTGCAGTTCTGTTTGTGATTCTGGTATCAGTTCTGCTTCTCAGCAATCATATCTTCCAAAACAAATGAAAAGTAGCAGCGAAGAAGTGTTTTGCTGAGTAGTGGGCCGTGGTTTTCACCTGTAGCTATAAAGATGCCTGCCTGTAGCAGGCCAAATTTTGAAGCTGAGCGTGTACGTTTGCTTTTTCATGCACTGATGCTTACAGCTTCCAGGGATATGCATGTAGTGAGCCACTCAGTACTCAGAGTACACTCAAACTTGCAGCAAGGCCTTTCACACCTTGTTTTGAAACACCTCAGATAGTGTGATTACACTAAGGATCTTAGAAGCTTAGGATCATACTGCAGCTCCTTTCAGTGAGTGTTGGCAACTGTCTCAGTACGATGAAAAACTCCAAGATGATTTGCTTCTAAAATGCATGTAGTCTGCAAGAAGGAAGCAGTGGGTAGCCTTTGAAAGATAGAGCACAGTTTGATTTACCAGTAAGGAATGGAGGAGGTTATTGCCAGAGTTGTTTTGTTTTGCTTTATTTTTAACTCAAGGAGTGTATGTTGGTGTTCTGTTACAGGAAAAATACCCATTTAATGTGTGGATAACAGTCTGTCACTTGGATAATTTTTATCTGTGTGAAGAAGCAAGAAATTTATATATTTTACTGAAGTGTGTTATCTTATTCCTTCAGTGTTGTATGTTATAGTGGAGTGGTTTTCTGGATGTGTGGAGTTTTGTTTGGTTTGCTTTAATTTGTGTTTTTGACTAGTAACATTATCTCTATAGATGAAACACTCAATGGAGGAATTCCGAAACTTGGCTACACGGTATGGAGACCTCTATCAGTCATCTTTTGATGCAGATTCAGCAACTCTGAGGAATGTAGAACTGTATCCTTTTAAAATCTTATCATTTGTCCACTTGCCTTCTCATGTGGACAGCATGAAGTTTAATAATCCTCTTTTCTATGAATACTGCCACAAAGTCATTTTGAAGCAATAGATAACATAAAGTTATGTACCAATTGCTTAAAACCTTTATTTGAAAATAAACATTACCACACTATTGGTTAGAGTTACTTTATGAAGAAATTATGACACAGAAATTGGAGCAGCACAAAACTTGGTGTTTCCATAGTACTTGCTTCATATTTACTAAACAAGTAATGACTGTAGATTTTCACAGAAGCTAAAGGAACAAGGAAAAGTGCCACTAAATACACTGCATTTCTTGTTTTAGGTACCAACTTTTTAAACCTTTTGACTCCTTAGTATTACTATCAGACAACAGCAGAGCTGCCTGTTGATTTCTCATGCAATAGAAGCTCTGATTTTGGATCCAGAATCTGCAAGGTAGGTTTGATAGTTAACTTCATACTCATTTTCTGATTATTTCTAAGTCCATGGAGCTTTAAGCATTGGAATTCAAAGAATGTTCAGAAGGTTCCTCAGCAGACCCTTCTAATTATACTTTTGGCAGGCTTAAGGATCTGTTGCTGCTGTGCTATACCTGGCAGGCTGGGGACTGTTTCGGGTTCTGTATTTTATACTTGCTTGAGAGCACTATACTGGAGTTGTCTTAAATATAGTCTTGTATTAAAATAAAACCAACTTTTAATCTTTCCATCAGCTACCTATTTTAACTTGTGTCATTCTGTGTTAGCTCCCCTACCTGTTGCTCACACCCTAGCTTCCTTCAGAGGCATGAAAGTACATGCACTAAATTAGTTTGAATTTCTAATGTAAATCCATCACCTCTGGTGGTTCTTCTAACAGTGAACTTATATCCATTAGAAAATCACATTGAAGTACCCACAAATTGAGCCCCAGGAAATACTGTGGATAAAATCTCTGTGTGATTTTGTAGCTGAAAATAAAAGTGAGCATCCTAAGTGACTGTAGTACTCGTTCTGAATTAAGCATTGCTTAGAAGGTGTATTAGTTAAATTTGTATGAAGCTGGGTGTCTAGCAGATGGAATTGTATTCAAAGCATGAGATTATAAACTTCCAGATTTAGTCTTAATTCTGACTGTCGTTTGTGCTTTTCTGTGTGTCCAGTCTGTTAGACCTGTAACTGCTTCAAGCAAGAGAGTGGGAACAGAAAGTAGTGGATAAGCTGTAGTTAAGAAAGGTTTAAATGTAAAGAGCAAGACTTACAGTGGAAAAATAATAAAGAAACGGGGTAAACAGTTTGAAAGACATTTCTTAGTGGATTTCAAGTTCTAATGGAGGATGGTCTTGTTGGGTCTGTTTGGTAGTGTGCTTTCCAGATTATAATGAGGAAAGTAAGTTAAACACAATAAAAAGGTTTATTTTTTTAGTTTCCAGGAATATAGCTCAAATGGAACAGCTCATGTTGAAAGTGAATATGAAAGAAGAATGATGTCTGTATTTAATCATGTACTAGAGGAAGTGGAATCCCTCAACAGAAAGTATGCTCCTGTGTCTTACTTGGCAAGTAACAGTTTTATTTTAAATATATATGCTGTAGAGAAAGTTTCCAAAAACCTGGCAACACCATATATCTATGGTAGCCAAGAAACTGAAAAGCACACTCAGTTAATTAACATAACCTCTTATTGGCACAAATGGTCTCTACAGAGACACACTACTTCCAAACCAGTTTTTCTAAAACATCTGTAACCTTACTGGATGGATTAAAAGTAATCTTTTAAAAATTCTGATACTGAGAATATAGCAGATGCTGATAAGGTAACTAAAGGTGCTGTCAAGTGTCTGTCAGACCTCTCGCCACACTCACATTCAAACACTGAAGCGCATTCTCTTTGTTCGTGCTCTTGCTGTGAAGGAATTCTCCCCCTGCCACACACAGTGCTGGGGGGTCCAGCACTAGCCCAGCTTTGTCCCCAAGCTGTTGGTGTTTAACAGTGAGTATAGAATACTGTGTTTTGTGAGTATAGCGTTTCTCTTATCAGTGCAGGTCATCAGAGAACACAATGTAAAGTGTGCTGAGTGCAAGCAGTGAGCTGATAAGGTACCCCTTTACAAGGCTGTTGTGGTTCTGTCTTTTACTGTTAGTGAACATCATAAACCTAAAGTGGATGTTAATGGGAACCAGGTACTTTGTTTGTCATTGCCGGCTTCTGTTTGCCTTGTTTCTAAATTCAACAGTCCTTGCCAATTCCAAATAGATTAGAAGAATGAGTGGTGTAAATGGTAGCAAAGGTAAACCCTGTAAACTTAGTTGTCGCTGGCTCCATACCAAGGCAGCTTGGTGACTTCAGCACTGTTTGTGTTCATCTGAGCCAGAAGGACGGTATGGTGCAGCAGGGAAAGGAAGAGGAGACAAGAAGCTTAAAACTTAATTATTGTATTGCATTAAGTTGTGATAGATGCCAATTTTGTTTGCTTGGAGAGGAGTTGTTATTTGAGTTTGTCTGTGATGGTTTTGTGTATGACTGTTTCAAGCAGATCCTGCTCTGCTGACTCTTAATACTGGGATTGGAGAGATTTGTATTTTTCTTTTTCTTGGCCTCCTTGTTCTTTCCTGAGCAAAATACCTTCTTCATAAAAGGCAGAACATAAACAGAGGCTGAATGTAGTCACTGTTGTCATAGTGGCTATAATTCTATGACTGTATTAATATATTTCTGAAGTTCTAGTGGAAATTACTGTTTCAGTACCTCAAATACATGCCTTTTTCCTATGCTATGAATGATATTTTTTTCTTAATTGTTTTGGCTCTTTTTCTTACAGCATACAGCTTGTCTGTGCAATGCTGTCATTGCCTTGTTGAAGGTGCCTCTTTCATTTCAAAGATACTTTTTCCAAAAGCTGCAGTCTACAAGTATTAAGGTAAGTAGTGCTCAAATACGGCCTAAAATTTCTGTTTTCAGAGTCTTTACTTCATGAGAAAAGCCCTGCTGAAGGGGCAAAGCTTCAGCATTTTTAGTGAGGATACTTAAATGCAAGTAGCATTTGGGTTTATCTGGTAGGAATAAACTGAATACCTTGTAGGATCTCTGAAAACTACTAGGCTAGGGCTTAGGCAAGTAGGATTCAGTTATTTGATTGCAAAGCCTCAAAGATAAGATGTTGCTGGACTTGTTGATTTTGAGTCTGAAAAGCTAAATAACATTCTGATCCCAGGAAGGCAGCTTTTATTAATTTGTATTGTTTTTTCTTTTTCCATTAAAAAGCAATGTTTACTGTCTTGGACAAAAATTGTAATGTCAGCTGACTAAGAGTGACTAAATGTGATCGTGGCCATATTTTTTTCTTTTACTTAAGTGCTCCTTTTTCCTGGGAAAAGTGAAAGCCTTAAATTTTTTAATATTTACTCTTACTGCATTTTGCTGCTTCATTCAGCTTAAATACTTGTGGCTATTTTGTGGAAAATTTTTTTCCACATCTTTTGGAGAAGTGTAGTAAATGAAACTGATACAAAGTTATCATCTGATACTGCTGATGATGTTTATTAATTAATATAGTAATGAGTCTCAGATAACTTCTGTGTTTCCATTTGCTGGTTTTCCTACCAAAATTCTCCTTGGAAATTTTTCTATGAGAAGGTGTCCTGTTTGATCCTTGAATTGTGTTTGCTCTTCTGGAGACTTATAATTACATTTTGGTCTGTTTACTTGTGTTTCAGCTTGCTCTGTCCCCATCTCCAAGGAACCCAGCAGAACCTATAGCAGTACAGAACAATCAGCAATTGGCCCTAAAGGTGGAAGGAGTGGTTCAGCATGGCTCTAAACCAGGCCTTTTCCGTAAAATCCAATCCGTCTGTCTAAATGTTTCCTCAGTGTTGCAGAGCAAATCTGGACAAGACTATAAGGTATGGATAGAATAGAGCCAGGAGGACTCTTAAGCTTTCTTTGTGAATTTTCCTGTTCTTTTATTTGACTCTGGTTAGCAGAATTTTCAGGTTGAAATGAATGGGTGGTTCTGTTATCCTTTCACTCCTGACAGTTGACATTTGAGCACTGGCCAGAGCCAGGCATAGTGCATGGAAAGGGTCTGGGATTTTTAAGTCTGCTGTGTGCTAACACCTTTTTAGTAACAGCTTCTCTTCCAAAGAGGCTTTGTGATGTTCAGAACAAGTCACTAGGAATCTGCTTGAGATCAGGAAATCTTAGCCTAGTTATATATCATATAGAACTACAAAGGCCAAAAAATCCAGGGGCAGATTATTCTCTACCATGTAGTCTCTAGAGCTTCTTTATCATAATTTTAAGGATCTTTTATTTTGATTATGGAAATTTTGAGGACAGACTGTCCAATTTAAATAACACCTGAGGAAATGCATAATAAATTCAAGTCGACGGTTTTATCAAAGATTGCATGCCTGAAGTTTAGGTTCTGCTAGCCTGTGATATCTAGTAAAAGGCCTGTTCTGGTGGGTTTTGGGGTTGGGTTTTTGTTTGGTTTGTTGTTTGGGGTTTTTTGAGGGGAAAAAAGGAGAAAGTCAGTTGCTTATAAAAGAACAGGACTAGGAAGTGTGTAATGTTTGACTCGTATTACTCTGTGGAAAACTAGAACCTTGGGTAGAAAGCCTTGTTAGCTACCTTGCTTCTGTGAGTAGATATAAGGACTCACTCATCAACGAAAAAGCACATCAAGTTGTCTCAAACACATTGGTTTAGGTAAATTGAGGACAAAGTTTTCTCTCTTTTTTTCTTTTCTTTCTCTCCCTCAAATGGAGAGCAGAAAACTTATTTCTAACAGGTTTATATAAAATAGCATCCTAACCTTCCATCTCTATTCTCAGATTCCTATTGACAACATGACCAATGAAATGGAGCAGAGGGTGGAACCACACAACGACTACTTCAGCACTCAGTTTCTGTTAAACTTTGTGATACTTGGCACCCACAACATCACAGTAGAGTCCTCTGTAATAGATTCAAATGGGATTGTCTGGAAAACGGGGCCTAAAACAACTATTTTTGTTAAATCTCTGGAGGATCCGTACTCGCAGCAGGTTCGGCTGCAGCAGCAGCAAGGACAGCCACCTTCCCAGCAGCAGCAGCAAAGAACCGCGTACTCACGCTTCTGACTCCCAGACTCTGCCCTGCTCAACTGGTATTGCAGTTTTTCTTGGACACTTTTTTTTTTTGTTGTTTGAAAGACCTACGGTTATAACCTTCTAGAAAGTCTCAGATGCCAATTTGTTGCGGTTTAAATTATTTGGCGTAAAGTTGAACTTGATTCAGGAGAGGCAGCTGTTCAAGTTTGGAGTTGTGCTCTCACTAGGGAGACCTTCTTACCTGATCTCTTAACTTCTGTCTACAAACCTGTTCCAGCAGGTTTCACAAACAGATAGCAGGGTACACTTGAGCTCTTTGATTAATACTTTCTGTGCTGTCATTTTTTGAAGCACGTAGATTCTAACGTTAGGCTTACAGAACATCAGTAAACACTCTGGCTAATTATACAGAACTGAATGTAATACCAAGTTGGTATCTTTTAATGTGAAAGAATTGGCAGGAATATCTGGGGGGGGATTTTCTGACATTTTAATAGCAACTTTCAGTGTTTGGCTGGTGTATGTGTGTGTTATTACAATTCATCAGCAGTACTTAATGCGTGCACATGGAAGGAAAAAAATTGCAGCTCACTTCTCATACCCAGCATTACAGAGGGAGGTGGCTGTTTGAGGGGTTGCTGTGCAAGAGGCAGAATTTTACAGGTGAGAACGATAACTGTTTCTCAGATTATATAGAAAATATTGCTACATTGTTTTTAAATTTTCATACATTTGTATTTCTGAAGCCTTTAATTTTGTCGGGGTTTTTTTATTCTTTTAAGAGGGAAGTTAACTTGCAAGTTGTCATTCATTTTAACTGCTTTGTTTTTTGAAAGGAATCTTCTATACCAAAGCCTTGTCATCTTATGTACTCTTTTACCAATGTGCTAATCCTAATTGTTACCTTTACAATATAACTTGAATTGCCAATACTAGAAATTGATTCAAAATAATTTTGGAAATACACTGCTTCATACATAGTTTTCATGTTTCCTTTGTGACATAAAAGCCTGTCCAGACTCACAGGCAGTAGATCACATAACATGACCTTCACCCAGTCCTCATAAATAATCTCTGCTTTTCACTCTGCAGGAAAATAGAACACACTCAAGTGAGGAGGAGGAAGGATGGCACTTCTTACAGAGTTCACTTAGCAAATAGTTTGATCCCCTTCATTACAGCAAAAATCTTCATTGAATTTCTAAGATACTGGGTTTTGTTCAAGTTGATTTCACTGTAGAAGCTGACCAGAGCTTATAGACTTTGCTTGCTTTATATTCAGAGATTATGGTAATGAATTGTTGTAAGCCTAGGTTTCCTTATCATAGCTGGATGAAGAATTTTTTTACTATGTTTTCCCCTAGTAGTTACTTAAGAAATCAACTTTCTTCCTCTTGGCTTGAGACTAACCAAAAAATTAAAAATGCAAGTGATCATGCTAGATGTGATAATATCTTGGTCAGGCTATAATCCTGACTAGAAAAGATAATTGGGTGTGCAAGGTTGAAACAGAAGACTCACAAAATTGGTGAAAAATTTACCAGCACCCTTTTTAAATCTGACGGGTTTTTTTGTGCAGGAGACAGAAACTACCACTGCATTTCAAGCTGACTAAGGAAAGTTGTGGTTTCTGTCCCCACTTTTGTGGTTCTATGCTTATAGTTTTGTGTGTATATATACACATGTATATATGTATATATATGCACACATACATACATACATGTACCTATAGCTACATGTAGTTAAATGGTCCAGAAGAAGATGATTCTTCTGGTGTGTATGGAGTCTGTCAGACTGAAGATCTGAAATCTTTGTGGTGAGTTGGGTTTTTTGATTTAAGTGTCTTAACCACAAAACCCTCCATATTGTGTTGCCAAAAAAAAAAAAAAGACCAAGAGGTCAAACAGTGGTCAAACAGTTTTTCATTCTGCATAATGAATGTGTGTTTCTTGCTCTCTTATTGACCAATATGTTGCTGGAAAACTGTGATAGTGCCATTCCAAAACAACTCAGAAATCGTAAGACATTTCCACACTAGGAACAAACTTTTCTTGTAAGTCATGTGATGTTCACATTGGATAGCTAACCTTATGAGAAGCCTAGTAGGAAAAAAAACCTTTTCCTTGCAAAGCCCTGCTCTGGCTTGAGACTTAACTGTCAGTGAGCCAGTAAGATTAACCCTGCTACAATTGAAAAAATTGTTCCTTCTCCAAATAAGTTTGCTCACTTGATCTGAGAGGCCTCTAGAACTCTAAGAATTTGTATCAGTTTTGGAGCCAGACAAATAATCAATTGAAGTCTGAAAATCTGAATGTTAGGATGGGAGATGGAAGGGTGAGGGTAAATGTCTTCTGGAAAATTGCAAGTACTATTTATTGGAAATTAGCTTGTATAGGAAGGTTACTTGCTGTGGAAATATCTGTACTTCTAACAAACTCTGAAGGATTTCTCATGCTGGCTCGTTTGCAGGTTAGTTATACATTTGTGCTGATGAGGAAAGACCCTGGACCTGTTAGTATTAAATTGTACTTTTATGTAAGCACAGTGTTGTATGTTATGCGGGGTTTGTAGTGAACTTATTCTTTGGGGGTGTGTTTTGTTTGTTTTCTAACATTGTGTATTTTTATTCCTAATACACTTGGCAAACAGAAACCAAGATTTTTATGGCAAACAATGACTCAAAATACCTAAGAAGGAGTCAGGAAGGTTGTTAGAGTTACAACAATATACAGAAAGCTGCTGTTGGAGTTATCAGCAGTGAATGTGATCCTGGACTATTAATAGAAGCAGGGAGGTTATCTTGCTTGAATTCTGCATTCTGTTCTGGTGTCCATACTTGAGGATGTGCAACAAAGAATTTGGAAAGTACTTCTGTGATACAGACCCAAGTTAAATCTCCTTAGAGCTTCTCAATAAACAAAGCAGTAACTTGATCACTATGCATAGCTGCACACTGATAATGAAAGACAATTCAGATCTGTTTCACTTACTGGCAAAAGAAAGAAAATATTCAGTGGCTAAAAATTGGTCTTGAGGCAGCTGCTAAGAATTCAAACAACAGAAAGTCTTATGCAGGCAGCTGTGTCATGATCTGGTCCTAATCATTAAGATATGCTTTCATCTAGCTTTGATAAATTGTTGGGCTGGGAAAGGGTGGAGGTAATTGAATTAAGATTACTGGTAGCATTGATAATATGTGCAGTTCGGCATTAAGGCAATAGTTGTTGGTGGTTAGGCTTTACAATTTGACCTGACTTCTCCAGGGATGATGGAGCCATTTACTCTCGGAAATAGTGCCCACATTCTTGTGAACATGTGCTCAGGCATACCAGAAAGTGTCATTTCTAGATTCCTGGCTGATCCCTTGCTCAAGGCAATGTGGACCTCGACAGAGGGTAGGGAAGGAATTTCCCCTGTCAGATTCTACCTTCCTCTGGAATTTAGAGTGTAATCTCTTGCTAAGGTCGTTCAAGTGTGTTTCATAAGTGATGCCCTCAAGTTGCACTTGTGGGTATTCATGGCATCTTAGACTTCCCTTCCTGTTTTTGTTTCCTTGGATATGCCCTCATTTTACCCGAGTACTGAAATGCCTTAATTTAGCTAAGATTTTTTTATTTGATAGTGGATATATGTATATCTTCAGCTTAAATCCCATTAAACTGTACAGGAATTGGACAGGTCTAGAAGTAAGTTCAATGTTTCTTAAAACATATGCATAAACTTTTAAGAATTATTTAGTGATGTCAACTTGAGTTAAAATACTCCAACTTATTGAAAGAGTTGATAATTTTTGAATGAATTATATTGCATTTCTAAAAGATCTTTTGAATGTTACTCTGTGTGTGTGTATGCATATAGAGAAAAATCTCATACAAGGCATCATACTCTCATACTTTCTCCACAGTATGGAAGCATCTTGCCTTTAAAGTAGCTACATTTCTTTTCTGGCTGTTGCCTTTCTGTTTGCCTACAGTGCTTTGGTGTCTCCTTGGTCAGCATATTTACACACATGTCCTTTTAATTCTTAGCAGCATCTTCTTGGAACAGTCTGTTCTTTTTGTAGCACTGCAGGTGTATTCAGGTATCTGCATTGTGCAAACCGGGAGGAGGGTGAAAAATAAGGGAGATGGAGGGGGGAATGTAAGAACCCTGCCAGCTTGAGTTGAGTAGCCCATGACCTGGTAGTTCTCTGCTTGAGTGCAGTTCCTCTGTGTCCAGCACTATTGGAGCTGCTCTTGCTTCACCCATGTAAATGCCTTTAAGGACACAACCTTGCTAAGCAAAAGGAGACTTAGCCAGAACCTTGATCTATCGATCTCCAAAGCAGAGAGTGATAGAGACAAAAGCACTTCTTGAAATCAAAGGAAAATCAACTATTATATTGCTTTTCTTACAAGGCATATTATGCAGTGTTGCAGTTACCTTCTCCTCTTGTGGATTTTTAAGCCAGATGCTGTTTTGCATTATCAGGAAACAAGCCTCTCTTAGTGGTTACCCTAGATGTGTCCTGGGTTGTTTGTACTCCGAGGGACGTCTCTGACAAACAGCAGCTGCTCACACTCGCTATTGAAATCAAAGATTATATGTATTTCAGTGAGCAGTCATCCCAGTTCTGCATGCTTTAGGAAGTTGCTCTACTCTGCTGACTATCATCTGAGAAATAGTAAATATTTTCTTGGTGTTCTCATTTGCTTTTAGAATGAAGTCTTTTCCTCTTTCTTGCCCATCTCAAAACAATACTATCGAAATTAAGGACAGCTTGGGTGTATGTTAATGAAGTTTGTACTTAGCCTCAGGCCTCCTGATCCAAGGATCTTAGCAAAGGTAAGAGCAGTGTTCAGTGAATTTTGAGAGCAAAATCTTGGAGGTTAGAAAGAGCCTGTGACAATGTCTTAAACATTTTAATCTACTGGACGCCTAACTAGTAAAAAGCTGATTTTTTTTGTGATTTTGCAGTTCTGAACCAGTGACCTAGTAGAACAGTCAGAGATACTGAAGCTCTGTTATTGTATAGATATAAAACTTAGGCCATAGCCACTTCACAGACTTAAAAATCGTCCTTTTTTTTTTTTCCTATAGATAGGGAACATTCACATTCCCTCAGATTTGAGTGTGAAGTCCTCAAGAAGTCTTTTAAAACTTTGATTAATAAAACCAGTTGTTTTGAAGGTCTATTTAATGGGCATCAATGGTGACTACAAAGCTCCAAAGAAGATAGGATAAGAGACTTGTGTGTGTTGGCTGATTTAAAATACCTTTGCTTAACAGTTAAGTATCTGGCTTGCTGGCAATCCGTTTTATGGAGCCCTTCCTTGCTTCCTAGAAGCACTAAATTTAGGAAGGCAATTACTGTGAAACTGAGAGCTGTCCATGCTTAACACACAGCTTCTAACTACAGGACCAAACCAAGGAGCAGCAGCTGAACTAGAAGAGAATGTGATAAATATAAATGAATGGTATGTGGATGGATGGGCTCTCCAAAAAGATGATAGGTGAATCTCCAGGGTACAGTTTCATGCTTCACTTAACAGAGTCTAGGTGTGTAGCATTGCTGAAAGGGACTCTCTTGTGCTTATTCCTGACTCCATCTTTGCTCTTTGGAACAGATCACAAGTTTATCCAGTTGAAACAGTTCCATTTGGCCAGGGTGTTTTTTGAGCTGAATCAGCAGGTTTGTCCTGCCTGACTGTACAGAAACTTGATCAACACAGTCAGTACCAGAAAGGTGCTGGGGAAAGCGTATGGTGTATCCTAGAAGTAATAATGAACTGTTGAGCTTCCTGACTCTACATCTGCAGTGTATTTCTGTATTTAACAAGAGTCTGGAGGGAACAATCTGTTCACGTACATCTGAACTGTGGCATTTCTGCATGGCCAGCTTGAGAGGGCAGAGATCACTGCAGTAACCAGCCAGCTGTCCGGCCTTCCCGTCTGCTCTGAGTCACCACCCACGAGTGAGGTGACAGAAGGGAAGGAATGCCCTTGTGGAGCTGTGGCTGAGGCCAAGCCTGTGGTGGGTGTCAGTCTCTGCTCTGGAGTAGGTGAGGTGTGCTGGAATATGTGCTGATTTGCCAGCAGTGCCTGTGGGCAGCAGCTGGCAGTTGTGAGCGATGACGGCTGTCCACATCGTCTTGTTTCACAAAATCCTAAAGTGTGCAGATGTCAAGGTTCTGATCTCATGTATTTCAGTTATACCAGTGTTATTCCTATGTGAACACTTAGAAATTTTGGCTAAAGCTAGGCTTTTATCACTTATTCTTAAATCCACTGGCACGAGTTTCATGGGTATGTGTTTGCAGAATCTGGTCTGTGCAATGGCAATGCCCAAACTAGATCATTGAGTAAAGTGGAAAAGCAGCACGGATGGGGACCTCTCAAAGCTAGTCATCCACTTCAGAGATACAGGAAATTTCAGGGCTTGTAGTAATTGACAAAAAAGGTTGTATGACCTCTTCAGAAGGTCTTCCCTCATTTAGTGAGGGAGGAACAAAAGCAATTGTAATTAATTATGCTAATTTTTGCAACTCATTAGTGAAGCTGTTGCTCTGACATATTTTTTCCTAAGCAGTGAACTGCTCCTGCCTGCAATGTACAAACTCTAATAGTTTATTTCCTCTGTCTCTCTGTCACCAGTAGTGAATTGATGTGCATTTTCACTCTTGCAGAGGAAAAGGTTTGCCTGACAGTCGTCTTCTACCTGTGAGAGAGATGTAGAACTGTTCCTTGTTTTTCCTTTTGTAAGGGTTTGTGTGTTAGTGTGAACAAAGTCTGTGTGAGTTGGGTAGGAATTTGAGAGCATTAATTCTGAATGCATCTGGGTAGTACAACCCTCAGATCCCCTGGAGAGATTTGTATTTCTGTTAGCATGTGTAAATTAGGTTAAGAACAAAAATATACACTGATTTTCATTTTTAGAGAGAGTGGGGCAATACACCTGAACTGTACAAGAATAGCTTGAAGGCTGTATGTTTAGTTGTATTTCTGATATTTTGGTCTGACCCTAAAAGAGCACTTAGTTGTGTTGGTTTTCCCATTTAAAACGAAACAAAAACAGGTAACAACAGCAACTTCCCAAACCCTAATTCCTTATGCTTTGGTGTTCAGGGTTGTAGGAATTCACTGTTCCTATGGACGTACAAAATACTATGCTATTTTGTGGAGGGATATTTTTTCTTTTTTTACAGGAAAAAAGAGGACACAACCCATGACTCTTAACTGTGCTGCAGTGCCTCCAGTAGCTCAGCTTCGTGAGATAACAAAACCAGATCAGAATTTAGATGGCAATTAATGCTTTTGAGAAAAAATTACTTTTAAATGTCATGCTGATGAATCAATCTTTTTTTTAATTAAAACTTTTCTCAACAAAAGCCAGTGTTGCAGATCATGTTCAAGTCTGTCCCTTAATGATGTGAGTATACTAAATGGCAGATGGAAATGTTGATGATTCACTGAATATATTTATGTAAACACTACCTCACCAGAAAACAGCTTACCAAGAGGGATATGAAAATTTGTTTTCAGTGAAGCCCATTCTGTAGTACAATACAGTGAGCTCTTGCTGTGATAAGACAGATGGGAGAGCCCTCTGTGGTGCCCTGCCTAATCACCTGAAATGTGCCTTTCTGCCTCTCTTGGGCTTTGTGCTTTCTGGGCACTGCCCTTACAGTCATGGCTAATAACAGCATTTACAGGCTGTCCTGGTTTTGGACATCTGCTGCCAAGTCAGCCACATTTACCTGGGATGTAGGTTTTGTGATTCATGAGTTCCCACCTGTGTCTGACCACTTACTTCCTGCTGACAGAGATGAAAATATTCTTTGCTATGAAAAACTGGTGGGAGCTTGACATCCTCTTCCTGCTGTAAAACTTTGACCACTTCCAGCAGATCCAAGGCAGCCCAGGGAGAAGCTGGTATCACCTCAAATACTCTGCTATGCAATCTGACTAAATTTGAAAAATGTCACTTTTAATCTCTTGCACTTTTACTTTCAGCTGCTTCTCTAAAATCATGATAGCCATAAATCATGTTTAGCATAATCTCATTCCTCATTTTTAGTAAGGAAGTGCGGCTTAAAAAAATAAATTAAAGAACCAAATGTTCAGTAAAATCTGTCCTTCCAAAAAAAATTTGCCCTTCCAACAATATTGTTGGACAATTCAATTAGTTTTGATTTGGCCTTGAAATGCCCAGTCTTGCTGGGCTGTGCCTGACATATTTGGCCATTCAAGGAGTAAAGGAACAGCAGCGTAGGAACTCAGACCTTTGTGTGGGAGTTGGGCAGCACTTGTGTAACTTGACCAAAGTTAATGGCAAGTTAGCAAATTTAAAAATGTGTCACTGTAATTATCACCTGTTTTATTTCCTCATCTCCACCCTTTGGAAGCGGAAAAAAAAATCAGCATCCTCTGGATGTGCTCATAGAAATTATTACAACTAATAAAGTTACTTATTTAGTAACCTACAGTATAGAAATATTGAGATCACTGAGAATAAAAACATGATTTGTTTTGTCCTTTACTTAGGAAAGACTGACCAGTGTTCTGAAGAAGCTGTGGAGCCCAGGTTAGTCATAGCACTTTAGCTGTTTGAGCAGTGATTCATTTGTACCTGTTCGTAGTTATAGTTGTGCTGCTGGTAATGAAAAATTGACAGCTGAAATTACAGGAGAGAGGTGGAAAGGACTTTGTCCAGCAAGAGAGCAGCAATCTACAGCTGTGCTGCCTGAGACAGAATTTGTTCACCAGTGATATACATGGTTACTCAACAGTCTACATGGATTCATAAGCCATTCACAGGATCTGAATGTCTAAACAGAATGTGGACAAATTTCCTTTAACGTAGGACAAACCCCCTTAAGGCTGTACTAGGGTTGACACAGGGCACAGGATCTCTGCCATAGTTCTGCATTGGACTTCTGTTGAAATGAGGTATGTAATTCATGCTCAGCAGTTGAGCAGTTGAGACCATGACTCATTTGTGCCTCTCTAAAATATTAAACTTTCAGACCACTTCAATTACAAGCCTGGCAAGATATACAACCTGATAGCGTAAAATATTTATCTGTGTAATCCAGACAATGGCAAAAGAATCCCGTCATTGTAAAGGATGCTACTTGTGATTGTCATTATTTAATTTGTTTCTTTAATTATTTTGACTACCTAGAAGTAGGAGGAGCTGCAGTTGTGTGGGCATTCCACTTACTGAAGTATGTTTCCCATGCATGAAGGCTTTGTATCTTCAAGAATTTAAGCCTTTAAAGTACTTGTGCATGTGTAAGCAACACATCCCCCTCTGAAGGGGGATGGAAGATAAGAAAAACTGGACAAACTTACACTTCTGTAATAGTGAAGATGAATTCTGAATGAGAATTTGAAAGGGACTTTAAAATATTTGAGTTTTGATGGAGGGTAAATATTAACAGTGCATTTAATAAATGCACTCTAATAGCACGTGTGAAACTACTGTTTAAAGACTAATTTAAATGTTCTTGATGATCAAGTCTAATGTAACAGAATTTGTACTTCTGAATTGCTAAAACTAGAATCTTGTCCATAAGCATTCTTTTTTATTTAGCTGGTATTTAGCAATAGCTGGAATTTACATGCTCCTGTGCTTGTTTGTGTGTTACTTTTTTTAATGGCCAATCCAATAGCATTGTATCATAGATTCAAAATTTGATTTTCTTGCATTTACATAGGCAGCTCTGTTGAACTCTGTTTGCAGACAACAGATGTATTTAGCAGTGCACTTAGCCTGGAACTGAATGCATGCAAATGGCTCTATATGTGAAACTCTAGACTGCACTGAAAAATCTGAGTATTCCAGCTCGTGTTTCCCTGCATAATGAAGTCATTGACTAGTACAATCACATGATATAAAAAGTCATCTTTGGTGTATACACAATACCTAGGTTCAGATGAACTGTTTTTAATCAGTAGTTCATATTGTTTATCTTGTACATTTATTTATATCTTTTCATTATGCATTTGCATACATTGTTATGACCTTCTGTAGAAACCCTGCAGGATTTTTATAACAGTTTGACTGAAATTCAGTGTGAACTAGATCAGCTGTTACAGAGTTGGTGGGATCTCAGCAACATAGCTCACAGCGTGAAAAGCTTTTGGGAACAAGGATAGAAAGAGTTTTTCTCTGATATTCAACACTTTCCTATTGGAACAGAAATTAATTCCTTGTATTTTGTAAGGTTATTTCATTTGCCATTTGTTTTTAAAGATGGTGACCAGAGGCAGCGTGAGGTTTTGGCAGCTGCTGATCTCTGTGCTACAAGATTGCAAGAATCAAGTTGCAAGTCAATGTTTTTATCTTTTTGTTTTGATCATGAAGTCAAGTAGTGATGTTTTCCAAGGCCTCTGGCAAATACTGATGAAGAATGACTGCTTCTAGCTGTGTTGGCTACAGTAGTGATTTGCAAATCTTCCTAACTTCCTGCAATGGTTTAGGCTTCTCCAGAGTGTGCTGTGTATTGCATAGTGTATTTGAGCAATCTTTTATGAACACTTTATTAACATTTTTCCCCTACAATCTGTTGCCTTCATTCTGCAAATTCACAAGTGGATTCTACTCAGTTGTGTCTTCATTCAGCTGCTAACTTGTACCTCTTAATCCATCTCCTCAAGACATAATCCATAGCTTCTAACAGGTCATCCTGCGAAGCAGTGTTTGCCCCCAGGCCTGCCAAATACACCTAGTGATTCTTTTTCTAATTCCCTTAAGTTATCTTTGCAAAAGTTGTGCTACTTATGAGTTTATGTCAGGAGCAGAATGAGCTAGGAAATCCTGTGCCCGTGTGTGGTGGGGCAGCAATACAGATCACCCTTGCTGCTTTACAATGACAGCCTCTGCCTGACCAGGCTGTGTTAGGGCTGCTCTCTTTCTTCCTCACACTTCACTGGGAAAACTTAGTGGCCAGGAGCAAGTGTTAAGGTGCTTGGCAGCATAATGAAGAGCAGAGATTCCTCACCTGCAGTGTAAGCCTTACTGCTATAGATGTGGACACATGTAATTTATGCTTGCTTGCAGTCCTAGATATTGCTGGTGCTGTCTAGCAGAGAGGAGCCCAGGGAATATTTTTGTGGACTCATCTAATGACGCATGTTGGTTTGGGTTGATTGGTGGGGGTGTTGTTTGTTTGTTTTTTAATGTATACCACATCCTTAGGGGAGAGATGATCAATATTTAAGGAATGTAACAACTCCTATACTACCTCCGCTTGGAGACAGAAGTTACCACAATAAGCATGTGTTGCAGGGAGTGGAATGTGCAATGTAATTTACGTACTCCAAATCACTGGCCTCCACCCCAGCTTGAGACAGCAATAGCTGATGTGGAACTAGAAGGTGTCAAGCCTCTGCTTCCACTACTCCCTGCCTTCAGGAAAAGAGTTTTATCACTAGGCATGGTAGATACTCCTGCAGATGCTTGTGTCCGAGACCTTGCACTAGCTAGGGTTGCTCTCTGCTAGGTTGTAAACTGGTAATCTCAGGCACCAAGATAGTTTGGAATTAAAGTACCACCCTATAGTATGTCCTGTTTCTTCACCAGTCAAGCTGGAAAACCCGTACTAACAAGATGTAACAAATCCAGTATAATTTGTTCTTCAACTGTTGGTGGATTTTATTTTGTGTTCATCTTTAGTATCTTTGCTTTAGTAAAGGTCTAACTCCAGTCATCACTGAGTATTAACAATGGAAAAGAGGATGCGAGGCTGGTTTCAGGAGGCAAGTTTTTCTGGAATACACATGAACAGAAAAAGAACATTGAATAGTAGGTTAAATACTTAAGCCAACTTTCTGCTGTATCTAGCTATTTTTTGCAGCGTATTACTGCTTTGATCTGTACTTATAGCTTGCCAATCAAGACACATTTTATGACAAGATAACATTTGACATTCTTGTTCTGACTGGAACTTTCTGCTTCTCTGTAAATTTTTGGCCTAAAAGGTTTGAATTAATGTCTTCTCTTTAGACAGATGCTGCCATTTAGAATTGTTATCTAAAAGACATGCAATTAATTCTTGACCTCAATTAAGTCAGTACAAAGTTCTCACAGCTGAGTGTGATAAGCAGTTATGGTTCTATGATACTGAATTTGCTGTGATGTATCATTTTATTCAGGATTAACACAAGGCCCATCTTGCTTGATAATATTTCAGAACCTGAACACATCAGCCTGTTTCCTTTTCTCCTTCCTTCCCCCCCCCAATCTAATTATAGTGGCTTCCAGTGCTGTCAGACTTGACAATTATAAGTAGAAGCAAGCGGAAAGACCTGAATTATACCAAAACCCAGACATTATTTATCAATCTCAAAACTGCATTTTATAATGTTTTTGAACCCTCAAAGCCAGGAATGAATCCCCATCTGAACAATGTGGTGAGTGACCCGGGGTAAGTATGCTGCAGGTGCTGTGTCCTGCTCAAGGGGCCATCACATCGGGTCGTGCTCTGCTGCCTCCTCCTGCTCTGGGCTTTTCTGGCTCCAGCTTCCATTGGAAACCTTGGGGCTGTAGAGCAGAGAGGTGAAATCTGGGACCTTAGTGAAACTGCTGCATTTGAGACAGCGTGGGGCACAATGCATAAAACACCGGTAGGTCAATTAGCTACAGCCTGGGCCAAGTGGCATCGACAAGGAGGCTGTGTATCCAGAGGAGCTCAGTGACACCAGGACTACTGAAGCCAGAGTATTTGTGTGTGGAGTAAAAGGGGTAATAGTTTAGCCGATATTTGAAAGGGGGTTTATTCTCCACTTGCATCACTTCTGTTTCCTAAAGGGAGTTTCTGTTGTGTTGTTAAATTTTTTAATCATTTTTTTCTAAATACATAGTAGATTAGTAAATCTAAGCAAAAATAGCACTCCAGTTGTATCTATAATTTTGGAACTTTAATTTTGTTTCCTTCTGGCTTTTTGATATGAGACTTAGCCTAAGCAAATCAAACTATGTAATGCCTTGTGGTCTGGCTAGATTCATCCATGCCATTAGGATTGCTTTTCTTAGCCATAGTCAACAATGGTGTGATGGATTTTATAACATTTTATTAAGTTAAAATGCATCAATAGCACTAAGATAAACAATTGTGGTATTTTAGGAAGAACAATTTCCAGCACTTACTGCACATGCCAACCTATGGAGTTCTTGGGCAACATTTGATTCTGTGGCATGAAAATATGGAGTATTTGTCCCTTACAAATGTGTTTGTGCTGTGGCACAGACTTAAGGAAACTGGTCTTGGATGTCTGTGGTAAGAAGTATATAACAGCATTACTTTTCATATCTAGATTAAAATTCCTCTTTGACTGATGATGACTGTTGCTTAAGTCTGTGCTGTTGGCTAGTATAAATCAGGATAAAGTGGCCTAGCTTGGATTTGCAGTGTGGAGGACAGGAAGGGGCTTTATTGTTGATGCCAATCATGTGACACGGCAGTTGTAATACTGCCTCCTCCCTTTCTCTCCCTCTGATGCAAAGTTGGGACCGTCCCTGGCTTAGGATGATAAATTTAATATGAAACTACAATTAAGATGTGTAAGAGTTTTCTGGAATTCAACCTTTCCCTGTATCTGTGGAAAAAAGAAGGCTTTAGAGGGACCTAATTGTGACCTTCCAGTACCTGAAGGGAGTCTACAAGAAAGATGCAGAGAGACTTTTTACAAGAGCTTGTAGTGACAGGAGAAGGGGGAATGGCTTCACACCAAGAGTAGATTAGATATTAGGAAGCAATTCTTTACTGTAAGAATGGTGAGGCAATGGAACAGGTTCACCAGAGGAGTTGTGGACGCCCCATCCCTGGAAGTGTTCAAGGCCAGAATGGATGGGGCTTTGAGCAACCTGGTCTAGTGGGAGGTTCCCTGCTCAAGAATCAGGGAGGTTGGAACTGAAGGTCCCTTCC
Source organism: Calyptomena viridis (assembly GCA_013390005.1). NCBI lineage: Eukaryota > Metazoa > Chordata > Aves > Passeriformes > Eurylaimidae > Calyptomena > Calyptomena viridis. The sequence goes on from WEIV01003145.1 coordinate 108,952, forward strand.
AATCCAAGCCATTCTGTGAAGAATGATCTTTGGAAAGAAAAAAAAAATTTAGGATACTTTTTAATACATAACTGATAGTGTTAGCTACCTTAATTAATGATCACTCATTAACCAGTGCCAACTGTAGCTTTAACTGAACTTTTCTCAAAGAAGTGATTAATTGTTGTTAACAGTGGACATCAGTATTCTACATTCATCAGAGACACAGCAGTAGTGTTTTTCAGCCAGGTAGTGAGACTGCAGAGGATGTGGGTAGTTTAAATGCAAATTATGGTGCGACTTCTCCTTTTGGATTTCCCAGTGTTACATTATTTCTTCAGTCAGTTTGAGCTTGTGCAAAAACTGCATAACCAGCTTGCAATATGGATGTCTTTGTGACCTTCTTTTGGTAACCAAGTTAAACATAGTCTTGAGGAAGCTCAGCACAACAGTTGCAATGCACATGGTATCATAAGACAAGGAGGTTGCATGCTGTGCTAAACTGGGGGAGGGAAGAGTTTTTTTAATAGACTACTGTCCTGATCAAATTTCAATGGTGGTATTTATTTTACAATATCTACTCCCTGTAAATGCACAGTGGACCTTGGATCAGACCTGATTCGTTTGTCTCCAGTTCTTCAGTCAGCTCAAAAGGAATGGATCTTTGCACTTTGTACAGTGCTGTTTGAAGTCACTGGAATTCAGCACATGGACAAATAGACACCCCCACAAAGGCAGCTGTCATTGTTACATTGAACTTTATTTTTTTTTTCAACTAGAAAAAACACTACTTTCCTGAAATATCAATATTAATTTTAGATTGTAATGGTACAGAATTCAACAAACATAAGAAGGATAAAGTAGTCTGAATACCTCTTTAATTTTGTAACAAGCTGTTCACTAGGGATTTAAGTATAAGAATCATCTTAATAACAGTGAGAAGTATTTATTTAGCTCTCTTGTATTTAGGGTTTGATCTACAAACATTAACTTGATGTTAAGAGTTTAACAAAACCCAAGTAGGTCAGTCTGGTAAATGTTGACTTGAAATGAACTTGAATGAGTTTGAAGAAAATAGGAGCTTCATCTGATGACTGACCACGCAACATATGATCTTTATGATCAGGACCATACAGTGTAGTGTTTAATTTGCCAGTACAGATGAAGAAAAAAATTAGTGATTAATTCAAGGTAGTCGAGTTGCTGTTTTTTCTACATTTTTTTTTTCAATGGCTAATCACAAAACAGCATAATAGCTAGAAAATATTAGGAGCCCCATCTGCCCTAAAGACAGGTTGGCTGCATCTTTGTGTTTGTACCATGCTTCCTTATTCAAACTCTATGGGCTTATAAGAATCTTGCAAAGTGCAAGTTTATATATAATCAGCATGTCATCATTGCCTGAAGTAATATGAAACTGTAGATGTGATTGAACTAAATGTCACAAATAAAAGATTTCATAACCAAGCTGACACAGAGGTTAAAGATTAAATAAGTAGTTGGAGTAACACCAGAGCTCCTTTCTTTCAAAAAAACCCCAAACAAACCAAAAAACCCAAACCAAACAAGCCCCACGGAAATCAAAAGCAAACCCTCAGCTCAACCTTACCTTGCTGACAGTAGTGTCAAGGGGTGAAAAACACCCATGTAACTGAGATGAGAACTCAGCTTTGTTGTGCTCCACTTAAGTGGCCCATTGGTTGACACACACAGTATGGCAGAAACATGTTACCTACAGTAGCAAATGAAAGTGTTTCTTGCTGACCATCTGGTTGCATTGTGGTGTATCTGTTACCCATCTTCAATAAGTGGTCTCTGTCAAAGTCTTCAGTTTAGTTTTAATGAGAAATCAAACACCTCAAAACATCTGAATTATTCAGCTCGCAGTTACAGGCATTGGTGTGGAAACTTTATTATGGTATGAAAAGGCATTGTAGTAGCAGGAACAACAGTGTTTTTCCTGTTGGGAGATGTATATATTTGTTTACTGAAAAAATTGAGGGTTACATGAAAATGTCACTAATATGAGATTCAAGGCATTGTTTCTCTATGGTTAATATTAAGTTCTTTCTTATCTTATACCCTTATGAAAATCGTAGCCAGGAAAGGGAATTTCAAGTTAACTTCTGCCTCCTTAAGCAGACTGAAATATCTTTTGAGAGGATTAGCTGTTTAAAACCAAACTTTTCTTCTGAGAGATAACCTCTCTTGTTTTTAAGATTATATTGATTTGGACAACTGTGAAATACATTACAAGTAACCTTACCAGATCTGCATATGAGTAACAGAACACATACCTGCAAAAAGTGGGCTTATATTCTTGATACGCTAGACCAAAAGCAACCCCAAAAGTTTATGAGTTATACATCTTATGTAAAGCAGATTGAGATGGAAAATCCAAGAGCGGCATTGTGTGAAGGTTAACAAGCTCTGCCTAAGTGGAAAATTATGAAATTTGCATATAGCTTGTAGAAGAAAGGAGAGATGGTTACATCTGCCTCACCTTCTGTTAGTCCTGACTAACTGGCAAATTGTTCAAATGTGATATATTCTGGGTTTTGCCTTTTTTACAAATGATGAAGGTCATAAACAAAGATGAGTGTGTTGTTGTAAACTAGCTTCAAACTTCCTTGCTTTGATCCTGTCATGCTGTAGAAAGAATAAGTACATTCAGACATTAATCTAACCAAATTCTTTTGGGAGATCAGGACAGCCTTCACTGAAGCATCATATGGCTTGGTTCCCCCTTAAGTATAAGCCTTATACTTAACCAGTGCTGGTTATCACACTGCTTTCATGCCATAAAGGAAATAAATGTATCAAAAAATAGTTAAAAACAAACCCTTGACAAATCACAAGTAACAGAGTACTTCTGGATTTTAGAACATAATCGCCACTTGAAAAAGTTTATGAACTCTGACTTTATATGTGTCCATACCCAGGAGATCTATTTTGACACTGCCTTGAGCTCAACAAACAATGAGAGAACACATAATTAATAAGAATTAGCTATCAAGGAGACAAAAATAGACTGCCATAGACAGCACTGAACTATGTTGGCCAATTAAACTGAGCAGCAGTAATCCACCAGATGAGCTCAATCTGAAGTGCAGAGCAGGGAGAATGCAGTACATGTCTTGAGATTTCTCATTGTATAACAATCCATTTTAATGCAGGAATTACTAGACAGAGTGATGGGACCATAGCCAGACCCAGCATTAGATGTGAATTGTCTTCTTTCTTTCCCAGTATCCTTGATAACGGGTAACATGTACACTGGTTTTGTGCAGCTGTATCTTCTGTGTCATACAGCCTCCTTGGCTACGGCTTGGATTGCTCCAAGGACACGCCAGAAACTGTGTGTCAGATTTTATTTTTTACTTGTTATTGGACAGAACTTCAAGCATTACACTGGAGTTGACTCACTGGAGCCAGAGTTTGGCCTTTTGTCTGTGTCTAACTGTACAGAATTCCCTAGGGCAAAATTACAACTGCAATAATGCCTGATTATAAAATGTTTACTTGGTTTCCATTTAGGCTTACAAACATTTTGGATTGAAATATTACCTTAAAGAGCTATTTAACAGTTCAACTTGTGTAATATTTAATGATTCCTGATTTAAAAAAAAAACCAGCAACAACCAAAATGCATTTGGGGTCAAACACTGCTATTTCAATATTCTTTTTATTTACTCAGGAAAAAATTCATTTTAGTCTCTCTTACACTAGCAGTAACTTTTTGGCTTATTTGGTTGTGTTTATATAGATTGTTTGTTTAAAACCAGAAAATCTTTTTTTTTTTTTTGCCACCTTTTTGTGGAGAAAACTATGGCCCTAAAACAACTCAAGGCCTTAACTTGGCATCCTGCAATCTTGTTAGAATGAGCACTAGCTGAGATCTGCTGTTAACTCAAACTAGTAGAAGGGAAAAGAAAGGTTTGCGTTTATCATAAGCCTGAAATTTTTGGTCACATTTGTGACTTTTTTTTTTTTGAGGTCTGTATTTCTTTTTATTGTGAAAAAACTTAGCCTCTCATCCAAGACTTTAAAATATTAAAGAAAATGAGCAAAAATAACAACTCTGTATGCTAGAGCCACGGGAACTGGCAAGGCTGACTTGTCTGCAGCTGACTAGTCTCAATGTGAAGGGATCCAGAGTGGGGAGCAAGAGAAGGGAGCTTGTCAGGGGGCTGAGATTCAGAGCCAGGTCAATTAAAGCCTTTTTACACAAATACAGGAATGTGGTAAGTGTCCAAATACAGGAATTTGATAAGCATTAAAGTCAATGCTACAATTTACTTCCTTTTACCCTATTACCCTGAAGTGTACTTAAAAGAATTAAAATGCAAACAGAAGTGTCTTTGACCAAAATGTCAAATAGTCTGATAACATTTATTTTCTGAAAAGCCATGACAAAAGGAAAGTGGCCTGGGTTTTACATTTTGTGTGTGATAAATGGATGCGAGTCTTCAAAAGGAACACATATCTGAAAATATTCTGAAAATAGATCTTTTTTAAAGCAGCATCTACTGTTGGATCATCTGGCCACTGAAGATCAATGGATTTTGACAAGCACGGCTTCTCCTGAGGTAGAGCTGGTAGAGATGGAGTGACTGATACTGTCCTTTAAATTTAAGAATTTACCTGGGGAATGGAGGTGATTTTGTTTCTCATACAAAGAACATAGTGGAAGTTACTTCTGCAGAATATTTTGGATGGTTTAACGGTTGTTAGGAAAATGTTTTAATGTTCTGAAGACAGTAATGTAAAAATCTTCCACACTGGGTTATTTGACACTGTAAAGCAGCTCAGAATTGAAGGTTAAATATAGTAATTTTCTCCAGGTCTTAAAACATCCTCCCCTTTGTATTTTGATTTTCTTATCTTTTTTTCCCCCTTTCTTTATTGCAGACTATAGAAAACATAGTTAGGGCTTCTTTAAACCATTATTTTTCCAAATCCAATGCTAAGTACTTAATTCACTTGAAATGCTTTCTGGATTTATGCTCCCATGAGTATACTCCCTGTTTTATGTTATGCATCTTCCAACAGTCTGTGCTCTGCACATGTTCCCATCTTTGTCGTTCCTCATGGAAATTTTGTCTACTTTCATCTTTTCTGTCATGCTTTTTTTTTAAATAAAATTTTATAAAATTCTCCAAGTAGCAAGTTTTTCTGAGTGGTTGGAAGCAGTAGATGTTTTCTGCTCTGTAGAATTTCTGACATTTCTCAGGCTATTTTCTTGTCTTTGCTCTCTATATGACAGACCTTTGTGATTTTTAAATGCAATTTTGTTTTTACTGTCGTCACTGCACGAGTGCATGCTCCTAACCCTTTTTTTTAGCTCTAACCATATGGCATCTGCAACTTCAGTTTGCTACAAGGAAAGCAAATAGGGAGAACTGATTGAATCTGGTCAGGACAAATGAGCAGCATTTTATTTACCAGTCTTTGACCCAGACAGAGGTTCAAAAGCATTCCAAAACTTGCTGTTTCCTAACTCCAGAAACAAATCTTTTAGTTAATTGGTGTTTTCAGCTTCAAGCCTTCATTATGGTTATCTATTCCTCTGTGACTTGTGGACTACATGAATGTCTCCATTGCATTTCCTCCTCACAGCTACACTTGCAGGCAGCTTTACTGCTACAGCCAAGTCGGAATGCAAATATGTGCCACGGAAGGGTAGTGTATGAGAATGACACTGATCACTTCTTGATGTGTACCTAGAGATGAAAAACATTACCTTCCTCAAAAGACTTTCAAGGAGTTTCTGAAATCTGACTTGAATCTTGCAGCCAGATACAGTGTTTAAATCCAGCCTGTGTGAATTAAGAATTTTCTGGACTATGCAGTAACCCATACACCATTTAGGATAACTTGTTCAAGTTATTGTTCAAGTGACTGGACAACTCAGACGTGTTTGTTTATTCCTGTGTAACGTTCACATCTCAGTAATTGCATGTTTTCCCTTGGTATTGGTAGGAATAAGCCTAACCTCCTTCATCTGTGTTTTTGGTCTGTAGGTTTTTCTGGAGGTTAGTGGGAGACAACTCCAATATTATCTGCTCCAGCAATCCTTGACATCAGTTAATCAACTAATTTGACCAATGTTCGTACCTGTATCTACCAGTTAATAAGCACATTAAAATGTATTTTTACAATGGCCAAGTCACATCCCTGTCAGTATTTCCGTGAGGCTGAAAATGTTATATGGGGGTATTCAGTCAAAAAAATATATAAACATTAGAGAAAGTATTAAAAAGGCTACAAATTGAGAGTTGCTTATATTCATATTTCGCCTTTTTTGCATGTATAATAGTAAAATGACAAAAAAGATATAATGAAAACTTAGAAAGCTCAGACACTAAGGAATTGCTTCCAGAAATCACAATTTTTTTAATCAAAACCAAAAACCAGCTGTGAAACTTCTGAGCTTCAGAGTTAACAGTTATTGATGAAATGAAGAAAAAAAATCTGCTTTTAATTGTTTCCTTTTTCTTTGCAGTAATGGCACACATATACACGTATGTGTTACTTTGTACTACAGAGGATTCTTCAGAGGCTTAGAATGGATGACAAGCAACTGGCTTTTCAAGATCAGTATGGGGTATTTTGTTGTGCACACTTCCTAGGACTTGGGTTGTCCATGTGAAGGCCAGGAAATGAGGAAGAAGGGTGGGTCTTTGCTACTAGCTCATTCAGCAAAATGCTAAACCACAGCTTCCTAAGCTCTACAGCCATCACTGACAATGAATGCTTTGTATGGCTGCTTCCCCATGTGCAATTCCTTTCTGCAGTATAAATTGCCTAATTCAGTAGTTGTCTAACATAATTTCTGCAGTCCCTCATTGGATGCATCTGATTTCAGTATAGTATTCCAAACTACGTATTTTTTCATGTTTTTAATCTTTGAATTTGAAGGCTTCATTTTGCTGTCAGATGTAAAAAAATAAAATGTATCTTTAATTATGGGCTAAAAATTGTCCTTTTTCTACCCGAGGATTTTGGAGCAAAATTTTGCTGATAATGACTTCAAGTATATGCCCAGAGTTGTTTGCATGAGATATGGAAAAAAACAAAAAAAAACAAAAAACCAAACCAATACCAACATAAAACCCAAGTCTTACTGATGGTGGTAACACTTCAGAACAGCTCAAGCTGACTGCATAATGATTACTGAGCACAACTGTCAGATTTAACCTAGCAATAAAAATAACACAGAAAAAAACCTGAGCTCAGACTTGGAAACACTTATGCAAAATGTGTTCTTTTTGTCAAAAAGGTCAGCAGTTTAGTTTTGGTTTGTTTTGCTCAAATAGAACATGATGGCATTATTTGGTTGTTTGCATTTTTAAATTCTCAAAATAAATTTATCTGCAATAACAACTTTGTTTTCTTCCTGGAATGGAGGTTGGGATTTAATTTTGTTGACAGTACAGTCATCTCTGAAGCCTCATTGTCTAGGAAACGGTGGACTAGCTTTACGCATGGCACGGTTAGTATGGGAAAGAGATATGCTTTTCAGTCCACATATTACAATTCGATATTTATTTCGGCACAAAAGACCTTCTAGCGTGTCTCCTTCTTAAAGTGATCGTGGGGGTTTTTTCAGCTGCTGCACTTCCTTAAGAATCGGAGCAGAGTTAAAATCAGTTGCACAAGCCATTCTGCTCAATATATTACAGTATTTGAAGTAAGCTGAGGTCTGGCAGCACTCTTCCAGAGCCTGTTCAGGGGTTACAGAGAAGGCAGGAGCAGACAGGCACTGCGAACAGACAAGAGGCAACAGTCCTGTATGGCCACAAGGCATCTCGCAGTTACACAGAAGGCAAAAATTCCTCACCCTGGAGCACTTTCGTAAAGGCACAGGTTCTCTGCATGGGGCTCTCCCCTCGGCTGCTTCTGCAACTGTAGACCTTTACAGAGTTTTTTTGGGAGTACATAATGATGTTTAATGGCTGCTCGGGGAGGGGATGAGAGAGAAGGAAGAAAGCTGGAGACGTTTATCTATAAAAAGCATGCACAAGGGACAAGAGACAACAGGACAAGACAAAACATGCTGTTGCTGTCTGGGGCCCAAGGGTCTCTTTGGTGATGCTGAAGGGACCTGTGCCAGTGTCCCCTCTTCCACTTTCCCCGACTACCCTACTTTAACCAAAAAACAGCCACGAAAGGGAATTAAGGCAGTTTGTTGCTAGGGGGGTGAGCAGCGGGGGGAGTGAGAGGGGTGTGTGGAATCGTGGGGCTCGGCCGTGGTGCTGCCCGGTCACAGAATATTCTGACTTGGAAGAGATCCACAGGGATCACCGAGTCCAACTCTTTGCCCTACACAGGACGCCCCACGAGTCACACCGTGAGCCTGCGAGCTTCTTGAACTCTGTCAGTCTTGGTGCTCTGACCGCTTCCTTGGGGAGCTTGTTCCAGCGCCCATGCCCTACACAGGACGCCCCACGAGTCACACCGTGAGCCTGCGAGCTTCTTGAACTCTGTCAGTCTTGGTGCTCTGACCGCTTCCTTGGGGAGCTTGTTCCAGCGCCCAGCTACCCACTGGGAGAACCACCTTTTCCTGATACCCAACCTCAACCTCCCCCGACACAACTTCACGCCGTTCCCTCGGTCGTCCCCGTCTCGCCACGCCCGGCTCCGGGACGGGCGCAGAAGCCCTGGGGGCAGCCTCTGCCTTCTCCGCAGAGCGCGGATATCCCGCGGGCCGGTTCGGGATGTGCTGCCAGGGCCGGGGGGGCCCCGCTCCGCTGCGGGCTGCGGACCGTGCGTGTGTGCGAGCG
>WEIV01003145.1:130228-150931 GCA_013390005.1 Calyptomena viridis
CCATTAAAGGCATTACTTCTGATTTTATGATGATGGACTTCTGCTTACTGTCAGCCTGAAACCTGGCAACGCACTTAAGCTAAGAATGCTGAACTGGTATAGGATAACCTGGGGTAAATTTAATAAGAGGCTTTGTTGTCTTGAATCATTTGTTGTGTCATACCAACAAAAGTAATACTTAAGTTCCCAGCTAGAACTTACTGTGGCCTCTTGTTTTAATAGCAGGATTTGCATAAACAGAAGACTAAATACAGAAATTTGCTATTATATTTATTTGCATCATTAGCATCTAATTGTTTTATGATTAAATTATTTAATGAAACTTTTAGTAACTGAACATAATTTTCCTCCTGGCCTTTATAAAATCCATTATTTGAAAAAAAATAACAGTGTCTAAAAAGTGGAAGGGACAATGTTTTCACAGTTTTTGTTAATGTTACAACTTCCTTGTTATTTGTAGCATGGATGAGAAGTTTTATAAAAAGCCCTTGAATCCTAATAGTGGAAACATTTAAGGCTTCTTTTAAAAGATTTGTCCTTCTGCTTTCTTGCATCTGTATCCAGTTATTTTTTGATTCTTTGGCAGCCTTTCATTATTAAGTTTTCCCCTCCACATTGCAACTTGGAAAATGTCAGTGGCTTGGTTCTGTTTTGTGGTGTATGGCAATGCTGTCCTGCTGGACCTGGAGGATGGTGCAGAGGTGTGTGGGCAGAGAAGAGAGTAATGCTGCAGCTGTTGATTAGTAGCCAGTTTTATTGTTTGAGGATATCGATTTCTAGATTACGCTACGTCTGCAATCTCAGTGTTCTGTGATCACTCAGGTGCTCAGTAGCTCTATTTTTTCTGTCCAGGCTTGACTAAATTGAAGAGATTTAAATGGTCAATGTCCTTCAAGTGGAAACAGGCTCCTCAGTTCTGAGGTCACTGTAGGCAGACAACAAATGAATGCACAGAATGGCCTTTTGCCTTTTCCATATTGGCTATTTAACGGAAGTAATCTGAAAATAAAGGGTTTTCCAAATACATCTGGCACTACTTTTATGTCATGCTTATTTGTACTCTGCGATGAGCTCAGCTGAAAACCATCAGCTGTAAAACAAGACGTCATCAACAGCACGTTGTAGTCACTTAGACAAGAACTGAAGGCTATGAAGAGGTAACTGCAAGTTATCTGAGCTTTATTTAGATAAACACAAGGTAATGAGCAGAGCTGGGATATAGAGGTTAGAATCTTGGTGTCTGGTAATAGTATTGTTGGTTTTCTTGGCTTGAACCTTCAGCCAGTAATTAAAGTTGTGCAGTTTGCTTCCTTTGGAAGGAAAAATAGATGAAGATCTGGTATTTTTTTTTAAACCAATATGACTTATTTAAAGGATATGTGAAAAATCATGTTTTTCTGAGTCTACTTGGATTTGAACACTTGGAAGACAGTTTCCTTGCTCAATAGTTGTAATTATGTTTTTTTGTAACCTAGCATATCTTTTGAAAAGCAGAGTCTTAGTTATTAACTGTAAACACTCTGGCAGCTTTTCTTGATGTGGACCCTTTGGTCTGTAACCTTTGCCTGTGCTCTGTCCTGGTGGTACAATCTATTGCTGAGTAGCTGAATGCTTGCAGGCTGATCAGGCCTTTTCACCACCCTGTTTAGTTAGGATTTCTATGTAAGGAGAGATGAATGCACAGTCTCACTTGGAATTTTAGGCAAGTTCTACATCTTGTTTAAAGAAAAAATATTTGTTCCCTTCCAGTCCTATTATGGTTTTCTGGTTCCTGTGCTCGGTAAGCCTGAAGGTACTTCAGAGAATTTCATGAGGACCGGAAAACTTCTATAGTTACTAAGTAACTGCACTAGAGTAGTGTGTTTTATCAGTTTTCTATGAGAAATTGCTCTCCCTCTTTTTGCAATCCAGTGCTGATTTTCTGCATTCTGCATGTGTTTTACCTCNAAAGGGGAGGAAATGGCCATCTCTTCCTGGGCAGGTTCATTGCTATATGCCAGCAGTTACTTGCCCTTTGAAGCCCTGCTTTCAACTGGGCTGACTTGAGAATCTTGATTAAGTGTGAGCAGAGTTTTCTGTATGGCTAGAACTGTGGCTTTCCAAATACTTCACATTTACTTTTTTTCCTAAAGAGTAAACCACCAGTTTTTGCAGAACTTTGATAGAGCTTGCTCCCTCTTAAAGACTGAACAAAATTTTCATTGCTATTTATCAGGAGTTGATTCTGGGCAGCTCAACAGTTATCAGTGCATATACTTAAACTTTTTGTAATAAATTCCTTTAAATCTTATGTATTGCTGCCCAGAAGCAACAAGGACTAGAATCTGTCCACTTCAACAGCAAGAAATCTAGTGTGGATTACATCTCTTGATTTACCTGGCTGTGATAATAGATGATTCTTATCTTTATTTCTTCATAGCCATCGGACTCTGGTCATGTGTTACTTTCTTCTAGAAACAGCATTGCAGATTTTCCCCAATTATTTATTTAAAGCCTTGCTTCTGCCTTGTAGATGCATTTTTTTTCAGTGCATCTTTGTCCAGTTTCCCCATTATTTGTATTATTCTGGATTACACAGTACAGAATCTATTTCTGTCATAAAAAGAAGAAAGTTTGATTCCTTACAGAGTCCTGTGGTGTTGCAGCATGCACCTCTGCATAAGCAACTGAACAGTTGAATGGAAACTGTGGGAATGCTGTATTCCTGTACGGTGACTTGTTGATTATTAGTTATGCCCACCTTGCATCAGGCCAACTAGTTTATGTCAGAATTCTCAGAGTTAACAGCTGAGGCTGCAAAGCAAGTTTCAGCCTTTCCCCATGCTCTGAAAGAGATAGTTCTCTGTCTGGAGGAAACATGCCTGCAATTTCACAAGTCATTTGCTCTGCATAGACCATTACCCTAATGGGATTTTTCACACAGTTGGTTTGGATATACTGTTTTTTGGTGTTGATTACACAATCTGAAAAGTACGCCTTTACTTAGGGCCACAAACTTGAGTGTATTCTCTGGGCATTCTCTCTCCTGGAACCTGACTGGGAAGATCTGCTTTTGTCCTGTATCTATTAGGTTTTTAAGGCTATATGATATGGTAGCTGTACGTTTTGAGCCACCTTAACTGTTCAGGGAAATGAAAACTACCTTATGAATGACTCCTTTTTGGCGTCACAGGGAATTTCACATCTGGAAAGCCAAGCAACAGGATCAAATGAGTAATGCATACCATTGCTAGTGACTCAAAAGGAAACTGTAGTAATAGTATTGTAGTTTTTGATACTGCCTCTGGGTAGTTTCTGCTGCCTAGTCAGTTGATTCTGCAAAGACAGCTCACATTATTGCTACAATGCAGTACTTTAACTGTGATAGAGGGTGTGCTTTCAGACTGCTCTCTTAGGGAGAAAATACTTTCTTTAATTTGCTTTCTCCAAACAAATCCAAAGACCACTAAGAATCAAACAGATGTCACCCTGTCCCTGCCTAATTAGTGGCTGTGTAATGTCAGTGATACATGGCTACAAATTTTTTATAGCAAGGATGTTTATTTTTTGTACTTAGGCTTACAAAGAGAAGGAGAAGAGTTGGGGGGGTGGCACATTTATAACGTGCTCTAAGCATATTCTTTAAAAGAGCAACGACTTTATTTCAAGAAGAAATTCATAGCAATTTCAAAGGTAACCTGGGTGACTAGTACTGATTATGCTTTGCTTGTTGGGCCAACCAGACTTGCCCAGCAGGTCTTCCAGTGTAGCAAACCACAGTTCTGTAAGGATTCATCCTGGTCCAACTGGTGCTTGCTGCCCCATTTGCCATCTTCCGATAGGGCTGATTGTGCTGGCTTGCCCTTTGTTTTTTTATTAGCTCAGATGATGTTGCAGTGACTCTCTTCTGCTTCTCAAGTATAAGCAACTTAGGTAAATGTTTTAGATATGTATCTGAGATAAAGATAGTGGGGGAAATAATTGAAGCCTTCCCACTTAACAAGTTGAAGGTTTTTGTTTACTTGTTACTACTCTAAGCTTTAAGTTTTATGTTTAAGTACGTGTCAGTAACTATAACTGAGTGTTAAATAGTAATTTGAATGTCTTGTTGTTTGAGTAACTACAAATAGCTCAGTTTCAATGTAGCTGATTACGTGCATCATGTTTGACATGCAGACAAAACAATCTCAGTAGAGGAATTTAGTATGCTGTAATATTCCATAATATAGCTGAAGATACAGGTACAGATACAAATTAACTTATTCAGATCTTCATCTTTACATGAAGATATCAGTATTATAGCAGTGAACACAATGGCTTATTCTGNAGGTCCCTTAGTCATCTCTGACCCTTTGTTGGACTGTCATGATTTAACCCCAGCCAGCAACCAAGTACAACACAGCTGCTCAGTCACTCCTCCACCAGCGGGATGGGGAAGAGAATCGAAAGTGTAAGAGCTGGAGAACACGTGTTGAGGAAAAGGCAGTTTAACAGAGAAAGCAAAAGCNTCCTACTTTTTTGCTTGAGTTTGATCCCAAATGAATCACAATCTGCTTCTTTCATATTAGGGTTTGGACTATCCTTCAGGTTTATATTTGTGCTGCAGTTCTGCATCAGTAAGACAGAAAAACCTTGCCAGTTTGTACTTGCAACATGTGCTTTGTGATTGTAAAGTCTGTTTCTTTTCATGCTGCAGGATGAAATTGTAGGTTTTGTTGTACTTGAACATATCTACTAAGAAAGAATTCTGTTAACACTGTGTTTTTCTCCTGGTATCAGGCTGTCAGAATTGTTTAGGTTGGAAGGGAGTTCTCAGGCTCATATAGTTGAACCCCCTGCTCAAAGCAAGGTTGGTTAGAGCACGTTGCCCAGGTTCATGTCCTGTCAGGTTTTGAATAGCTCCATGGGTGGACACTTCACAACCTCATTGTGCAACCTGAAAAATGTTATAGTAAAAATATTTGTTTTTTCATTTCTGCCTTGTGTCAAAGTGAGATATCTTGTATTTGTCCTTATTATCTCTCAACCTGTCACTGGCTACTGTAGAGGAGAGTCTGGCTAAGTCATATTTACTCCTGTCTCTGCACCCCCATCAGGTACTGATACATGGATACAGTTCCCTCCTGGAGTGTTTTCTTATCCAGGCTGAGCAGTCCCAGCTCCCTCAGCCTCTCCAGGTCCCTTAGTCATCTCTGACCCTTTGTTGGACTGTCATGATTTAACCCCAGCCAGCAACCAAGTACAACACAGCTGCTCAGTCACTCCTCCACCAACGGGATGGGGAAGAGAATCGAAAGTGTAAGAGCTGGAGAACACGTGTTGAGGAAAAGGCAGTTTAACAGAGAAAGCAAAAGCTTCACACACAAGCAAAGCAAGGAACCCTTTTACCACTTCCCCTGTGCAGGCAGGTGTTCAGCCACCCCCAGGAAAGCAGAGCATAGTGGTTACTTGGGAAGACAAATGCCATCACTCCAAACATCCCCCTTTTTCCCCCCACTTTATATACAGAGCATGAAGTCATATGGTATTTTCTGACTTGAATCCCAGAGGGAACAAGTTCTCCAGCTCATGCAGCAGATGGGAATTTTTTATAAGATACCAGTAGTTTTTAAAGGGAAAATAGACAAAAGAGCCGTAGCACTGTTATTGAATTGTTCTGGTCTGTTGGTGTTTGCTGAGTCAGACCCTGTTTATCATCTCTGTTCCTACTTGCTTAGTTGCACAGCAGTAGTGATGGGGCAGATGAGTATGGGTAAAGTACTGTAGTAACCTGCTGTGTTCAAGTCATTAAAAATACAGAGCCTCAGCCAACTGTTATTTGCTTGAAAGGGTGATAAGGGTAACAATAATAGCAAGCTTTGTATTTTTAGCATTTTTTCATTATCCAGCTGCACTGGTATGCTTTTTTTTCATGCGAGCAAATGAACACTCTTTCCTCCTCTACATGCTGCTCTGTAGTACTTAACCTTTTACAAAGAAACATGCTTGAAATGTTGTAATGGTGTTCCAAAATTCCTTTTTTCAAACTAACTTTCCTTTTTAATTCTAGAAAAGCCAGTCTGTTTTTCATAAAGCAGTCGCACAGACAGAATTTTCTTTGAGCTTAGGGTATGTTTTGCATTGTAGTCATGGTTAAATTATTGTAGTTTCAATGTACAGTAAGCTGAAAAGGACTTTTAAGATATCAACTTATGTAAATTTGAAGTTGGACTACCCTCTTGTTAAGAGTAGACATCGGTATTATAGGTGAAACCCTGAGAGCTTGACTCTTGCATTTTAAAACAATGAAAAAGTATTATGTGGATTTAGTATATGAAGTCATGTACTCGAGTGATGAGAATCCTTCTTCACTTGCAAAAATTACTCTGGTAGATAAAGAGACTGAAATGCAGGACCCACAGCCATGTCTGACAAAAAGAGTCTGCTTAGGCAAGCGCTGACCTCTTTGTGTTGAGGGATTGATTGTGGGGTTTCTGTCATTGTCTCTGATCTTGGGGTTGAATCACCAAGTGCAGGCTGGTAAAAAAAAATTGTATGTCTTGGTTCTTCTCTGTAAAATTTTCAAATCCATGACATCTGGTTGGTTTAAGGATCAGTAAAACATGTGTGGACCAAAATTCTGTGGGACATTTTTTCATAAAAGTGGTCTTGTGGCCCTGTGATTGTCAAGAGCTTTCTTTCCATGTAAAATTGTGCAGTCTTAGTAAGCTGTGAATCTTGTCTTTGCTCTCTGTAACAACTTAGCTGAGATCCTTCTATCAGAGTCCCTTTGATGTTTGTTTTACGAAAATATGTTTCTTTGCCTGTGTCATGACATTACAGCTTTTCGGTCATCCCCAGTGTTTATAAACTTTTAACCAGGAAAAGGCAAAACTTCATCTTTAGCTTATGTACTTTTTTTTGTTTATGGTCATCTTAAAGACAGTCCTGTAAACTGTGGCTTTATTTGATGTTGGAAATACATATTTTTGAATATAGGTTGACATTGTTTCTTTCCACACCATAACTACGAGTGACCAAAATGGTACAGGATGTCAGCTTTACGTATAAGCTGAAATGACAGCAGTTAATGTGAAGTGTATTTACTGGCCATTCAGTTTCTTCTGCCTTTTTAGGGCCTTGCTGACAGTGCTTCCAACTAGGTAATTTTTTGTGTGCATTCTTTAAAACTTGTCAGAATAATTTTTAACTTTCAGGCCTGACCATTTGATTTGCAGTATCCCTTAATAACCTTAATAAGTTGTTGTTCTGGTGTTTATTTTGAAGTACTCTTTCACGGTGACAAAAAATTGCAAGACTGCCCCACTGTTTTGTCCCTCCTTCTTCTAGGCTTCAAACAAACTAATATATTTTTTTCTCTTGGCCATTATAACATCTGCAGTATGTAAGGTATCAGAACATTAGGATATTAGTTCACAAATGCATTGATGTTCCTCTGGGTAGTTAATACTTAATGTATTTTATCTGTCACTGGGGAGGAATGTGCTGTACAGCTTGCTCCTGCTGTGAATGGTCTGACTCATGAGCTCGAGGTACTTCAAAAGGATTTCAGCACTCCATCGCCTTCTTCAGTCTTGCAGTTGCTTTTCTAAGAATAGAAGCAGCAAAACAGACAGCGGAGTTCCTTCTCAGCTGCTGCAGTTTGTGACCAGTATGGTCATGAAAGCTGCCATCAGTCACGATGCTCACGTCTCTCAGTTCCCATTTACCTGTGTGGGTACAAACACTGTGTCTTGTCTCTGATCTTGGGGTTGAATCACAAAGTGCAGACTGTTTAAAAAAAAAAATGTATGTCTTTGGAATTGTTACTCTTTGGAAGCAGTAACCACTATACGTGACTGCGGTTCTAGTGTAGATGATCAAAACTATGAGCCGTGGGACTTTGGTGCCTCTACATTTCAAGCAATGTTGTGAGAGCAGCATAAAGTAACTCTTTGAGACCTCCAGCAAAATGTGGAGGGTATGTTCAGTGTACAGTACATTCTTGTAAGGCTTAAGATACATTTGAACTATTCCTTAAATATCTGCTGTGATCATAGCTTGTGTATTCTGACAGAATGTGTTAACTTTAAAAGTTTTTTTACCATATAAACTACTTGCCTAACATAATTGTGAAGAGCTGAAGCTCTTGAAATGATATTGCCAGTACTGAAGTTGGTGGAAGAGGTTGCTTCCCTGTAGGTGAGCCAAGGTTTTGCTCATTATTGATTCTCATGCACGTGTGGGTGAAAGTAGCCCTCTCTTCTGCCACAAGCATCATGAGGTCATGAACGTGCACTTCAGGAAAATTCAGTCAGTCTTCAGAAGCGGTCATTTCTAGAGCCTGTTTCCAAAAGGAACTGCTGGTTCTTGGGTTGGTCAGAAGGGTGTCAGAGCCAGGGCATCTCTGTTGTAAATGTCTCCGGTTTTTAACACCTTTAACTGTTGGTTAATTGAAGTGTGTGTGCTTACTTAGGGAATAAATATTGTAATGGCTGAGGTCCTCTTCTCCACAAAGCAGATCCGACTGTAAACTGCAGAAGGAGAGGATGGAAACTGAGAAGAATGGAACTGAAAGCAAGAGGAAATGTCTGTTGCTTCCTATGATGAAGTATAGAGGTGTGCAAAATGGTTTATCACAGAAAAATGAGGATGGTTGGCTGGGACATCTTAAACCCAGCCTTGGTTTATTAACATGTTCTGTAGGAACAATGTCCCTTTATTTGCAGGCTTCTCTTCCCCAGCTGCTACTTCTGTTCTGAGTTTTCTATTGTAAGTGTTTTTCTTGATGAAAATAAAACTTTGTCAGTACAGGTCAGTTTACCATCATAAAAGTCTGAATCAAGTTGTCTGTGAAAGGTGCTCTTTCTGGTATCAATCTTGTTTGAAACTACATGTTTTTTATTTATAGAATAACCTAAAGATATGTGTATTTTAATAGCGTTGAAGTTGAATATACTCTTCCTAATAAAAGTATAGTCTTTTAATAGCAAAAGAATAGCATGTTAAGTAAAATTGTATTTAAGGAGATATGATATTGTATGTATGTTCTTTTCCTCCTTTTCTGTGCTGTACTTTTATTCATCATCTGCATTCTTGTGTGTACTTAGAGACAAGATATGAAGTTTTCCTTGGCAGTATGAATTTTGGAAGGAATGGGTGGGATGGGAAGTTATTTTTCCCTTTTCAATAGTATGCATCTGATTTTATGTAAGTGTTTTTACATACCTCCTAACCTTAAAATACATGCTTAGTAAATGTTAAAAATTGTAAAATGTAAATGAATGCTACTTTATTTAGTCCATTGTTTGTTGTCCTTTTTTTTTCTTTTGCTGTAGGCAACCAATTCCTAGAGATAAACACCTTTAACCTTTTTGTTAAGGGGAAAGACACCTTTAACATGTCTTTATTGTTTTTTGTTTTTTTTTTTTTAAATGCTGTCTAGTCATCATGCTGAGTAGTATTTAACCTCTGGCATCACTTCTGGGACTTCTTACTGCCAACTGTCAAAGAATCCCATCTATAAAGGAGTGACACATGAGTTCACCAACTGTACATAGCTGCTGTATCTAAAACATGCTTTGACGAGTTATTTGTGAGTAACAGTAAAGCAGAATTGCAACTTGCCAATGCTTGAGTAAGAGGAGGAATGTTTAAAACATAGAAACCTGGTTGTCATGGGTTGCAGTCACTATTGAATACATAATAATAACATTCCTTCTGTTAGAAAGCAGGGTGGCTTTTGAGGAAGCAAAGGAGGCTGTCCCTCAAATAATGCTGTTTATTTGTTACTGAAGGTTTCCAAGAGATTGACTGAGGGTGGTACCGTTCACTTCTAAGTGTTGTAATCTGCAGTTTCTTGGAACAAGGTTTCGTGAGGTCTTGCGTCATGGATGCAAGAGGTTGGAAGTGACTAGAAGGAAAAATAAACTAAGGATGGGTTTGAAAATACATGGTCCTGCACCTGGGAGGAATAAGTGCCTGCACCAGCACAGGCTGGAGGCTGACCTGCTGCAAGCAGCTCTGTAGAGAAGGACCTAAGGGTCGTAGTGAAGAGCAAGTTGCCCATGAGCCTGGTGTGTGCCCTGGGGACCAAGAAGGCCTGTGGTGTCCTGGGGTGCATTAGGAAGAGCATTGGCAGCAGGTCAGTGGAGGTGATCCTGCCCCTCTACTCAGCCCTAGTGAAGCACATCTGGGGTGCTGTGTCCTGTTCTGGGCTCCTCAATACGAGAGAGACACAGAACTGCTGGAGGGGTCCGGTGGAGCGTGAGAAAAGGGATGAGGGGACTGGAGCATCTCTCTTATGAGGAAGGGATGGCAGAAATGGCTGAGAGGGGACCTCATCAATCTATTTAAGGATCTAAAGGGAGTGTGTCAAGAGGATGGATCCAGGCTCTTCTCAGTGGTGCCGAGCAGTAGGACAGGAGGCAATGGGGAGAAACTGATGCACAGGAAGTTCCACATGAATATGAAGAACTTCTTCATTGTCCGAGTGATTATGCACTGAAACAGACTGTCCAGAGAGGTTGTAGAGTCTCCCTCTCTGGAGATACTCAGGAATTGTCCAGACACAGTCCTGTGCAATGTGCTCTAGGATGACCCTGCTTGAGCAGGAGGTTGGACCAAATGGTGGTCCATTCCAACTTTTCCCACTGTCTGGAGTGAAAGTTGATAACTTCTCCCATCCGATTTCTAGAGAGAGTTGTGAATATTGTGTTAACCAAATCTGAATGGCAAATAAAGTGGATATACAAATCGGTTATATATTTACATATACTGTAACTTTCAGATGATTTACGTAGCTTTTTTAATGGGTTTGAGTTTTTTAATAGTTGTGATTAGAACACTTAGAGACTTTCCCTGACCTTGCCATAAAGTATCAGTCTTTTAAAACTCAGTGTATTTTGAAATGATAAATTAGGATTTGAGTTGTTATGATGCCAAAAACATTTATGTTAATTCTTATGGTACAGACTGTAGTGAAACTATTGATTATAACGAAGAAGAGATGGTCAAAATTTCAGAGCATTTATTTTTTAAGTTTTAAAATGCAATATGCAAAATGAAGCTATTAATGGCTAGGTGGTTGCACAGAACACTAGACTGCCATTCTTGCCAAGTATATTCAAAAGTACAAAACAGATCTACTGAACTGGTAGTTGAGCAGTCATTTGTCCACCCTAGTGACACACTGCAATTCAAGTGCTTGAATATTTCCATGGATAGCATCAGTTATATGCACACAGTTGCATTAAGGACGTGATTACAAAGTAGCCAAGTGTTCTGAGAACTCTCAATAGCTACATTTAGATGTCTAATAGTTCACTAAAAACATGGAAAGAACTTTTATTGCTTTTGCTTTCTTCTTTAAGCTCTGCAAGGATTAGATTGTAAAAAGCTAAGTCTGCAGCTCATTATATGACATATTTTCTTGATGTTTTAGATCTTGGCTTTCTTGTTATGAGAGAAGGATAAATATTCCCATCTTAGGGCTCATGTAATTGCAAGTATGGTTGTCTTCATCCTTTCCTGGAGAAACCTAAGTCACAAATGAAATCTCTCTTACAGCTAAATCACTTCTGTCTTGCCACCTTAAACTGATTTTCTGCTCTTTCCTCCCTTTATTTTACTATGTTAAACCACATTTGCAGAAATCCAACTATTGCCTGGTATCATTATAAAATGTGTTCTGGCAGTAGAAGGAAGCTGTGGAGGAATGTTTGCTGGATTTCAGGCCCCTGAGTGACAAATATTTGTCTTTGAAGCATTTTTTGTCCTGTTACAATGGAGCAAAGTAGTGTTGCTGGTTCTGCTGCCGTGCAGCTGAGGTTTTGATTTCTGTGTTTCCAGCTGCAGTGGAGGAATGTAATAGCACAAGTATTTCTTAAAGCAAAAGGCTCTCATTTGGAAAATTTCAGTGTGGTGAGAAAACTGAAGACAAGCATTTGTTCCCCCCACTGAATTTCAAGGACACTGCGACCTTAAAATTCTAGATACTCAAGGGTTTGGTTTTTTCTTCTTTAAAAAATTGTAGTAATTTAGTACTTTTATCCACTGTAGGCTGTGGTTTTTCTGCACAGTATTGTGGTTTGCCATTCTGTTTCTGATTCAGATATGCCCTGTGAAGGACTTGCACAAAGTGATTCTTTTCTCCTTGATAATCAGGTCAATCAATTGACCATAAAGCGTTATTAAACACAAGAGACAGCCTGATTGCCTGAGGAGAATTGACAGAGGGAAAGGAAGCTAGAGGGTGGCCAGCTGATTCACTGTGATTTAATAACCTACTACCTGTCAGCTGAGTTGCAGAAGTTGAACTATTAGCCCGGCCTGTTGGTAGATAAAATGGATTGAGTCAATCAATTAAAGAATTAAATAAAACTTTATTTTTCTTTACCTTGAATGTGGAGTGGGATGACAGAGCCCATCTTTTTCTTACTTCTCATCTGAAACTTGTTAGTGCATTGTAAGATGATTGTGTGTTTTATACCCTCATGTATTTTGCAAGAGTGGGTATAATAGGTAACAGCAGAAGCCTTTTTTCCTGTGTTTCTTTGACTGGGGCCTATCTGAAAGTTCAAAGTCAGACATTAGTCTTCACCTAGTATGTTAAAAGTGTACATTTTTTCTAGCATATTAAGCTTCATAAATTCTTTTCAGTTGTTTTGAATTGAGTGCTGCTTCTCATGGCTTACATTTTTAAGTCAACTTTCTTTTGATCCTTCAGAAAGTTAGATCCGTGAATCATTTTTGAAGGTTAAAAATAGTTGTTGTTTTTTTTTTTAAATTGTTCTACTGTTGAAATGATTAATACTATAAATTGATATGTTCCAGGGTAGTATCTGTGGTACAGGAATGCATTTTTTTCTCTGATTGACCTAGAAATAAAATAGTTTTATTTGGAAATAATTGGCTGCTTGTGAGAAACCTGATTTTGCAGATGCTTGATGTGTTTAGTACTTAGTTTCTATTACTTTTAGGAACCCACAGTTCAGTAAGACTGTTATGTATTGGCTGCTTAATAAAGACACTGAAGTAATAATTTCAAAGTCAGTGTGTGGTTGATTTGTTTCCTTTTCAAATATTTTCATTTCATCTTAGTTTCTTGCCCTGTGGGATACTGCCATAGCCAGATATGTGGAACAGTTGATAAGGAATGTGCACAGTCAACTATGACCACCATGTCCAAGCATTTTCCAGCTTCCATGGTGTTAGAGAGGACATGGGAGGGAATTCACACTTAGTGAGAAGAGATAAAGGGGATCTTCCAAGTTCATGTTCCGAAAAATAAGAAAGAATCTATGCTTAGCTTGTCCAGGGAAAGGAAAGGAAGTTGAACATTATGGGATGCATAGGTCTCCTCACCTTCGTATCTCTAGTCTGGTTTTATCTACTTGTGACCAAATACAGCACTTTATTGTTTTACTTTGTGTTCAGCTCTCAATTCAGTACAATTTGAGAGCTGATAGAAAGTAATAGAAGTGGCAGTTTTCAAAAGTGTGATGCTTACTGATTTCTTCAAGGACAGGGAAGTTATGTGTGGATTATTTCTTCTTGTCTTCAGTGTGTAGCCTATTACCTTTGCATCAGTTAAACCATGTATTGAAAGACAGATAGTAATAAAGTAATTGTCCTGTGCTGAGAGTTGCTTACTGCCTAGAGACCTGTTAATAACAGTACAAAAAAGTCAGTAGTGCAGCTGAAATATTTATTTTGTTGTCAGAACTGAAAATAATAGTCAGTAAGAACCACTGTGAACAAAAACAGAAAACTAATTATATTCTACGTGCATGGACAATGCATCTCTTCTTTTGGAACTGCATAGAGCTCATCTGCCTTCCCATCCTTCCCCTTTACCCAGCATTGCAGTAACCATCCTTTTTATTGGAGAGAGCCAGACTCTACTCATTTGTCTCTTTGACCCAATAACAGCATTAGACATATTCTAGTCTTTAATTTGCAACATACATTTTCTAGTTTTCCTTCCTGTGTTCTTTGGGAGGCAGTCTTCTCTTTCTCCACTTAGATACTTTGTGATGATGGAACTAGTAATTTGAAGCCCTTGTCCTTACCTCAGCATGGTTTTGGTTTTGCTAGTCAATGTAAATATTGGATGTTCAAGAACTGTATCTTCCTCCTGACATCGTTCTTGCCACTGGAGCATCTACTGCTTGGTCTACAAAGTAGTGACTAATATTTTCTGTCATCTGAGCAGCATTTTCTGAACCCACTTTCTTGCCTGTAGCTAACTTGTTTAGATTTGAATGACTGAGTTTGTTTAATGTAGCATTTTAAACCCAATGATCCAACTACAGATTTTTTTGTTTTGCTTTTATTGGAGTAGAATAATAATAGTAAGTGTAGAAATGAAACAAAATTGCTAACTTAAAAAAAAAAAAAACGGCCCACAAAACCGACTTTTGACAACAAATTTTTTTTTTACATCTAATGAGGTGATAATAGACGAGTATGAAAGCTGGGTCAAAAGCTTATGTAATTTTGAAACCCTAAATATAGAGTGGTGTAATAACACAAAAAGATCAATCTCTGTGCACATGTTCTGGTAGATTATTTTTATTTTGTTCTTATTCTGTGCATGCAATTTAAGCTGGATACCCCCTGCTTGGAAAAATAGTCTCGCTAATATTCCTATCTGATGCTATGTGGCAATTTAAATTGACACGTAGCATGTAGGTTTCTTTATTATATTTGTCTGGGCATAGGGTCTTTTTGTTGTTGTTTTGTTGATAGTAAAATTTCCCGGTGCTTGTTGTAACATTTGCCTTTTTATTTTTTAATAGTAGTGGAATGGGGTGATGATGTTAAAGCAGTATCAGAAGATGAAGCCATGGTGCTGGTGAACCACCAAGCGACGGGTGACGTCTGCACGCTGATGATGTGCCTTCAGGACAAAGGCACGGTAGGCTACAACCTGGGCATGGGGAGCTGCTGTGTATGCGGTGTGTTCCCTTGGGAATGCTTCCATTTGTGTGCAGTGCTGATGGCTGGCTTTGGGGTGTTAGTCCACCAGATAGTCTGAAGGCTTTTTGGTTAGATTTGGTCTAATGTGACAGCCAGTAGCTTGGAGAAGGTCTTAGACCATAGATGCTGTCTTTGGAGAAGGTCAAATACGAGCTGAGTCCCTGCATCCAGTCTAGGTAAACCCAGAGGGAAGCAGGTCTCCTGGCAGGTAATCATGTTCTTGACTTTTTCCTCTCACCTCATGCCCTTGTGCAACCCATGCCAACCTGGCTTAGACCAGCACAGGTCCAGCTTCTCAGTTATGACATCAGAAGTGTTTGATTTGAAGTTCTGGGTTCTTTTCTGTGTAGTAAGATAGACTACTGAAACAGTCTTGCAACTTGACAATATTTCCTAAGGGTCAAGAACCATGATGGTATTTTTTTCTAATGTTTTTTAAAATCTTGCATACAAATGATAGTGTAGTCTATCTGTTCTAAGCAAATTTATCCTTGCTAAGCAGTAAGCTAAAATACATGTGCTAAAATGTTTCTGGTCTTTCAGATTCACTTATATGGATGAAAAACCATGATCTCCTTTTAGGAAAGTGGAACTTATAATTTTAATGGAAGGATTTGACTGGTATTGTTTGATTAATACATGCTACCATAAGACAAGCCACACAGCAAAGTTTCAGGTGAACCAGAAGTGACCTAATTACACGTTTTACATAGTTCAAGAAATTATTCCAATTTCTTTGTGAAAGTAATGTTAAAACAAATGTAATAAGTTAGTTTTGGTCTCTTAAACATTAAAGGTTATGTGTTTAACAAAGAGAAGTAGGTTAAAGTGCTGCTATTACTGCTTTCTGACTGGATTAAGACTGATAAATGAGGCTTTTTTTTCTTATTTAGGAAAGCAGTGCCAGGAAGGGTGCAGTGGAGACAAAAAAAGTAGAGGTTGCAGCTGTCTGAGTGCAGATTTCAAGACATGCATTCCCAGGTTTCACTGTTAAGTTAGAGGTGCTTGAAAGATGAAAGTCAGTCTATCCAAGTTGCTTTGTTATGAAATCTGTGTAGAGTGAAATGAAAGTGAGTCCGTGAATAGGAGGCACCTAGATTTTTTCATGTAATTGGGAAAAGCTTTTTCTACCTTCTGAACATATTTAAGCAGGAAGGATGAGAGAAAAAGGACCTTAAATGGCATCCAAAAATTCTTCAACTGTGAATCTGTGCCAAAACACTTCTGAATGTCTTTGCTTAAACCTCTTTGAAATTCAAGTGATAAGAGACCCATCTGATAAGCATTGTTTTGTTCATGAGGATACTAAATAGAAGAGTCACCACCAACATCTTGCAACGTCCTCTATTCTGCCCTTGGTAGCTGAACAGAATGAATATCCATTAATCTAGTTTGCCTTTTGATTGCAAACAAGATAATGGTGTCCTATTCTTTGAGCTCCTTTTTTATTGCGTGTGTTAGAGTTCGTGCATGAAAATATTTCCTCTTTGTACTTCTTGGCACTGTCAAGTCTTATAGGCAGATTTAGGGTCACTGGGTTTTGGAGTTTGTCTCTTTGTAGCCCCAAACAGTAAACTTCTTGTACGTTTTTTCCTAATTATAACTTGCATATCACACTTACTTTGACACAATCATATCTCTCCTTCTCAGAAAGACTGAGTAAGTCCAGGGGTGCTCATTAGAAGCCCTGTGTCACCTGAAACATGGTGAGATGGACTTCAGACTCTGAAGAGCAATGACCAACTTTCAGGACAAGCCTACCACCATCTAAAGAAAAAGACAGTAAAAAGTGGTATGGTAGAGGAGAAGCACTGTCATTGCTGGCAATAATTCCTCCTCCAGGATTGCCGTAGAACATCTAGGGACCAGTGTTGTTTCCTCAAAAGACGTGTTTTCTTTTTAGGGAAGCAGATTATTAAGATTGCTTATCTCCTCCAGTAAAATAGATTATGTTGGTTTAACTTCTGCTTGATACAATAGAACAATAGTTGTAAAAACGCCAGTCGTAGATGAACACTGACAGACCCGAGTACTGCTGCAGGCTAAATCATTGTTAGTGAAATTTTGGTGCTGTTTTTATCAAAGGATATGGTTCCCTGCACCAGCCTGTCACCTTTGGGCTGATGTGTGGGCATGAACTCACTGTAGTGCCTTGAAAAGCAGTAACACCTCTCTCAGCGATGTCTTTTTTAACTCTTGTCCTTAGGGCACACCTTTTCTTTCTTTTTTTTCCCCCCTCCCTAAGGCTTTTTAATTTACTGAAATAGGAAGAATGTGAATATTTGCAGAGAAGAATTTTTGCTTGAAGATCCTCTTCTATTTAACACAGGGTTGGAGATATCTGTAGAATAAAGCATTTCAGCAGTATTAGTCTCAAGTGGGGAGTTTTATCTAGGAATTCATTTTTCTTTTGTGACTCACAAATACATAGTGTGCCTTTGTTCCTTGGGATGTATAGGAATACAGTCTAGTAAGGAATACCATTGGCAGACAGGAAGGGATACTTGCATGTCATGAAGAAGAGATGGATGCTTGTTTCCAAAGCAGAACCTTTCGTATCTTTGAGAGCTGTCCTTTTCTCTCAGACATGGTTTCCAGTGTGAGAAACGACTGCTCACTATAAAATGCAAATTGTTTTATTGGGACAAATTCAGGAAGCAAAGGANCCAGATAGGCCAGAGGGTCCAGAAATGGGTGCTCTTGCATTATTCAAGATCTAGTACTTGGTAGTAGTAAAACACCACAAAAGTTGGGGTGTTCTTCATGTGCTCTTAGGCAAGGCTTGCTGGCTTCTAAGTGTGGCTTTCAGATTTTGCTGGGAGATCAGTTATATGTCTGAGGTAATAAAGTGTCTTAAACATTCCACAACAGGTATGTTCTTGCATGTGTGTAAAAACTTCACTTTGCAGAGCATCTGGTTACAGTTGTTTAAGGATAAGTAAAAGAAACGGGGTATGTGACTGTTACCTTTCTCCAGATATATAACCCATGATTCATTTACAGCTTCTGTGATCAAAAGTGAGAATAGGTAATCAGAGCAGTCAAAATGATAATTAGGTTTCTCTGGAAGTAAGACTTAATGATACAATGCAATTCTAGGTAGAAATTGCAAATTACGGAGTTGCTTTTACAAAACAGAATCCCTGAATAAAGTATGATGTGCTTCTTCATACAAATTCCATGTAGACATAGGAGGATGTGGAAATGGGTAAAAGCTCACTGTATCAAAGTATTTTGTTAGAAATACTGTTGAAGGCATGGATGTGGAGTCTGAGCATTTCAGTTATTGTGCAAGCCTCTGGAGTTTGGAGAGTACACTGTAGTACTAGATGTAATCAACTAACACATGAATAATACATTGGTTTTTCTAGAGGAAATCTTTATTTCTTAGACTGCTTTCTTTCTGTCTTCACCTCAAAGTATGTGTTGTAGGCAGCTGAAAGATGCAAAGCAAAAGGTACTTGACATTTCTCTGGTAGTCACGTGATCATTCATGGTTCTTAATTTATTTTTTTTTATAGAGATAAATGGAGGGGTACTGTGTTGCATGACTTCAGGTTTCACTGAGCTTGGATCAGTCTTGGTGTGGCCTCATAGGGAAGAGTAAAGGCAGCTAGCCTAGTCTGTGGTTGAGAGCGTGTAAGAGATACTGGATTTTGCAATTTAGGAAACTCAGTTCCTACTCTTCTCAAAATCTACATGTAGGAGTGATAGAGGGGAAAGACATTGTGAGAGAAGCAGCTTTTCCCTTCTGTTGTTTAATTCATTGGGAGTAATTCTTCTATTTTAAATGTCAAAAGACTGAACAGGTATAGTATCTGCCTTCATTGTCCTGTAAGAAGTGATGGTCTAAGTGAGTTTAGTGGCTCAACCTCTGTTTCTTCCTTCTCACTGTGTTGCTTGGTTGGGACAAGGGGAAGGATTTCATTAAGTTCTCAGGGATGCATGTGGCTGCTCTGTGTTGAGAGACATTGGTAATGGCATGTGGGCTGTACAAAGGTGTTGGTGAATGCTGCTGTTCAAAGAGAGACTGAATGGAGCACAGGCACATCAGAAGCATGAGAACATGATTTTGTCCTCAGAATTGCCAAGTACAAAATAATGTCAGGAAACTTGTCTGTGGTAGATGTAAAACAATTGGAGATTTCAAATACACAAGTGTATTGTTTTTTAACAAACACTGGTTTTAGCTTGCAAGTGACTTAAAATTGTGGTAGTATGTCAGTAAGAAGCATTACACTACCTGTGTGAAAAGGTAGAGTAGAAATATCTCTAGCATATGGCTGATATTGTAGAACTGTATATTACAAAAAGGCAGCTATTTAATCCTGTTCTTGAGGGAGAAGTGTAGCACCTGTGCTGCTTTATACTTTGGAACATAAAGGACTTTGTTCTATTTGCTAGTTTTACTGCTGTTTCAGGAGTGATAAGAATGTGATCAGTATGTAAGTAATTCTCTGCACTTGATATTTACTATTTTTTTTTTTACTTTTCAGGTTGTCCGTCAGATGATGTGGCTGATGGATCATATTTTTAAGTATACAAACTTTGGCATTGTGTCTCTAATCCATGGAGACTTCTTTATAAGACAGGTACATGAAAACACATAATAGCTCTCTAATTTATCCTTATACTTGGGACATTGTGGTTTGATGGGACTTATTATTACCGCCTGGATGGTTTGCAGGATAAATAACTATGCTATAAAGTTTTAATTTGTGGAGGTCTTTGTTCTAATACTGCATTATTTTCCAAGCTAATTTTATTATTTGCGTAGACACAAATGTTTATGCAATCTAATTGTGATGGAAGCTTATTATCAGAGAGGTGTACTAACAAAATACATGGGCAGTCTTTTCTGTCTCTGTTTCTGAGCACCTGTTGTTGGCACCTGTTGTAGTTAAAAATGTGTCTTAAAGCCGTGCAAAGAGTCTGGTTAGGTCACTGTTCTGACTGTCAAAAGTTTCAAATAAGGAAAGGCAAGACTGTACTTTTTGATAGTGACATGAGAGTGGACCTGTTCAAGGTGGTGATGGACCTGTGTACACAATAATTAATTGATTCTTGAAGGTTAGTTATTATTTGAGCATCAGGAAAGAATGTGTGTTGAACTCGGCAAGGGAAATAATGAGTAAAATCCTCGAATTATATAATACAATTTGGATGATTTTTTTTTTGTTTAGCAGCCTGTGCTCTAAAAGTAGAAACTTGGGTAGATAATGATAAGCATGAACCTGCTGCAGTTATGGGAACCATTGAACTGTCGTATCCAGCATACATGTTTTTTCCTCTCCTTATTTTTATTTGTCTGAACATAAAATGTGTGGGCAGCCAGAGGGAATTAATTAATTATTACTTTACAGAGAAGGAGAATGAAGTAAAGAAATAGTTGATCACAGCTGTACACAGTGAAAGTGAGATTTCTCACTAAGACTAGAGGCATGGTTAGAAAACCAGCAAAATTAAATAGTAGAACAAATGTCTCTAGAGGTGTACAGCTGTGTNTTAACTGAGGAATTTTTATATTGCTCTTTAATTGCATTAATATGAGCAGACAGAGCTTTTTCCTTCCCTCTCATGAGGTAAGTTGGAAGTGAGACTTAAATCTAGGAGAAGCACTTTCACAAAACTCGTCTTCAGTAAAATACTGTTTCTTGTTGTCTTTCACTGGACCCCACTCTTTCCTCCTTCCTTCCTCTGCCAAAATACCCAATCGACCACCAAACAGTGTAAGGTTTGTGGCGGTTTTGTTGACATTTCAGA
>WEIV01003145.1:156493-185778 GCA_013390005.1 Calyptomena viridis
TGAAATACAGTTCTATAAATCTATGCCATTATATTTTAAATTTAGGAGCCTAACAAGTTAGTGATCATCTTTAATCTCTTTTCTCTTTCCCTTTTTTTAATCACATGAAAAAACCCAGCTCAGTAATACCAAGCTTGCATCCTCTTTGGGTTACCATTGCTGAGCTGGGGGTGCTAGAGCTGGATGTGGTGTGTACAGTGAGGGCTTTGCCAGGGACTTGCAAAGAGAATGCATATAAACTTTTTGTACATTGTTACTGTACTGCTTTGCTTGGCAAGTGGGTTCTTTGTCAATAGCATCACACTTGAACTTCGTGGTTCATTTAAAACATTTTTCCTCTGCACTGCTGCTTCTTGTGCTCTCTACTGTCTTAATGTTACTGGTGTCCTGGGTTACCAAATTTTTCAGCTTACTATAATAAGCTTTCTTCTCTATTATTTATTATTCTCTGTCTTTTTACTCCCACCAAGTTCCATTGATACTCGTGGAATTTCACTTTCCTTTCCCATCTGATTTTAGTCAAATTGGTTTATAGATTAACTCCTCCTCTTCAAAAATTTTCCACTTCCTGTTGAGTTTCCTGGGTAGCTCTGTTGTGATGAGTCATGATGCATGGTTGTGATGTTCTTGACTGCTGTCATTAGTATTTAATTTGTTTTAAATGATCCTTGTAGCATTTTTACCTTTGCAAATTTCCATTCCACTTTCTCAGCTGGAATGGTGTATAATACTGGGTGAAAGAAGAAAAGATGACAAAAAACAACTGTAATGGTTTATTCTTAATATACCATTACGCTGCACCACGTTATGGCACAAACCAAGTCTGAGGCAGTGGTTTGATCATGTCACCCCCCAGCTCCCCAGCCCAGCTGGCTTTTCTGTGTCATGAGTTGCTGAAGTTGTGGCCTTCAAGTAGGGCTAATTGTAGCTCAGTGCTACATCATCTGTCCTTTATAAGGTCTCTAATTTATGTCATCCCTTTGGGAGAAGTGGGTTTGTGTTGAGTGCTCAGTGGTGTCTGTCCCTGAAAAGAGAGTTTAAGATAGTTCTGGTGTCTGATGAAAGCATCCCTCTGGGCAGATGGGCAGTGCCCCCCAGGACAGAGCACTGCTGCCAAAATCCACATTCCAGAAGAAGGTTTTGGTGCAGTATAGAAATATGGGCAGCATAAAAATGCTTGATGAATAGCCATTGTCACCTTAGCCCTGTAGGGACCAATGTGTGGGTTCACAAGGGTACTTATGGTTTTGGTTGGGGTTTTTTTTTAGCAGAACACTTAGTCCCCAACATGGTTGCAAATACAGTGTTTCTTCGATTGATAAGAATTAATCTTGTGAATTTTAGAACTAGCAAAATGTTCTAAATGCTAAACAGCTGGCAATTCAAAGGAGTTTGGAGCAGTTGTTCTTCCATAGCTTATTTTTTATCAACATTACTCTAGTATGGTTTTTTAAAATTCTGTTTTATTTTACTATGCAGCAGTTTTTTGTCTGATAAGAGGTTGTGAGCTTGGTTAGAGCCATATTGAAATCTTATCTTACTGTTTTCAAATGCAGCTCAGTACATTCAGTTCTGATGGTTTTTGTGAGAGAAATTCAGTTTTCCCTTCTGCAGAGCTGGACACTAAACTTGATAATTGATTTTTTTTTTAATCAAACTTTTTGATTCACTGTTATGTGAGGAATATGACTTAAATAATATCTAAGAAAGCTAAGAAAGCTTTTTTTTTTTTTTTTTGCTCCAATCCTGGGAAAAGGGCTTCTTGTTTTGTTCTGGGTGATTTGTTAATGCAAGATCTTGGAATGATGAGTAAGGTGGTCAGTCTGAGAGTTAATCTTAGGAGAAAAAAAGTTAATTCCGAGGTCAGTGATCTAGTTGATCACACAAGAAGAAGTAGAGAACAAGGAACAACTTACAAGAATGGATTGCTGTGCAGGGGGAGGCAACCACCTCTTTGTGCTGCATTCAGAGTGATGCAAGTGTTCAGGAAACCACTCCTGAATACTAGTGAATGGTAGTAAATATTTTCTTTTTCAAGTGCAAGCTGCAGTCCTCAAGTTCATGCCTGGCTGGTACATTCTTTTCCACTCTGGATTCAGCCTGACAGTGTCACATCATCCAGAGCTCAGCTGAAGGCAAGGTTTCCTGCTGGAAACTGTCTTTATAACTTGCTATTTTTCTCAGTGGTAAACACTGACAGTCTCCTGGTTTGAGGAGTTCTGCACAGTTTCATCCATTTTTTAGCATTAGTTGACCCCAGGGAGGAGTAATCCCAGGGAAGAGATAGGGGGAACAAAGAAAAACCCTGAACCACAATAAATTTGTTATTGTAGACAGTAAGTACCTGCCATGAGAGGACTACAGAGGATGACAGATCACTGAATGTCTTGAAGATGCTGATAAGTTGCTTCTTAAGTAAATATGAGGCAACTTTATATCACTGAATCCACAGCTAGAAAAAAAAATAAGGAAGAAAATAGTTATGAAGATTTGCTTCTGCTGGTGATTTAGGAAAAAAAACCCAAAACCCTAAACAAGTTAGGTAACTGTTTGAATTTTATTTTGATTTTTTTTTCCTAGGTCAGAAAGCTGCTGTTACATGTGATTTTTCAGTTTTTTCTTAACACTTACAAGGCAGGTTTGTACCATTCATAGTAAGGCATATTATTACTATGTGGTTTGGATGCAGTTATGTAGGACAAGTGCCTGTGGGCCTGTTTTGAACATTATGTACTATTTAAAGAGAAACAGACTGTTAACATTTTGAAGTAGTTTGAGAAATTAAAGTCCTCCACCTGTGCTGAAATTGGTAAGCAGACTGACACCACAGAAGTAAAACCAGTGCTAGGAGAGATCAGCTGAAATATGGCCTCTGCAGCAGTTTCTTCAGCTGAAGTCTCTGGCAGCCAGGCTGCTCAATCTTTCAGCAAGTACTCAAAATAAAAGATAATGGTGTCATTTAATGGTAGGTAGAAAGTTGAAAAGAGTTTGGCTGTCAGAAATAATCTGTGGCTGAGTTGGCCAAGCCAAGCTTGGCAGAGGTACTTCTTGAACATGTATACACAACTCCGTGTTTTCTCAGCTACAAATGCCAGACCTGAGATTCACACCATATTATAACTAATGCAGCAATCTGTTTTGAGCTCCTGTAAATGTGCTCCATTTAAAAAAATAATAGGGTTTTTCTTGTTCAAAAGTCTGCTTAGGCCTGACAGCAGCATCCTTGGAGATCTTAAGGTCCTTTTTGTTGTGTGCACTTGCCCATTTCTTTTTAAGCTTCAGCATCTGTTAGAGCTTCCTGGCTTTAAAATGAATTTGTTCATGAGCAGGTGCAACATAGTATTAACCCCCAAAAAGGACATCGAGATTTATTTCAAAATTAATTTTCTTAAATCCCTGGTGACTTAGGGTTTTTGGCAGTCTGACATCTTGGATGATTATATAAGGCTTATTTTAAACCAGAGCATGCACAAGTATGCCAGTGACTGATTTGATAGTGTGTGGAGGTAGCTCTTTGCTCTAAAGGAGGGTCTGTAGAGGCTGATGTTACCTTCAGAATTAATTTTTTTTCTAACCCCTGGGGTTCCTGGTTGGCTGTCAGAGTGTTTTCTCCCCATCCTGCCCTGAAAGAGGCTGGGGGTGAGTTTGGAGCTGATCTGAGTAATCCATTGCAGCAGCTCTGCAAAAGCAGAAGGTAGAAAATCAGCACAGCAGAGAACTGCAGGAGTCTTCTCATAATGAAGTTCAAACCATTATCCACTGAAAGAACAGCTTTAAACACTAGCTGAATATTTAATAAATTATTTTAAAACCCTTTACTGTAAATAATAAGATAATGCACCCATATTCATGGGGCACTTTTTAATTGCAATTAATGATCTTTGTTGCTTACTCACTTAGACAATTTACTTGTCTTTATCCATTCTTGCTTTACATCTGCAAAAATAATAAATTAAATGACTGTTATGAAAGCTATTTCTAAATGAATACTTCTGTGGATTTACTATTAATTTCATGGCTTTTCTCTGATTCATTGCTACTTTTAAAATGAAGGACTCTATAGTTAGTGCTTTTCTTAAGAGAGACTTGACAAGCACTCTGTCATGATGCTGGCAAGCCTGGAGCCTCTAGTGGGACCCAGTGTTCTCATTTCACGTGTCTGTCAGGGTTTTAAAATACTGTATTTCCAGAAGGTAGCACTGAATGTTTCAGCTTGACTTACGTAGCTTGCCCCTGGTCAAATTTTGGACTAGCATGTTGCATGCTGCTACTAACTCGTGACCTAAATTTTAGGAAATGCTGTCTAGCCTGATTCAAGTAGTGCCTGTACATTTGTAAGGAAGCAGTACCACTCCATTGATCAGTAGGTGCCATGAAAACACAGCTGCCTGTCAAAATAATTGATAGATACATGTGATACTATTGCTGTGATTGTCTTTTCACACTTAATTAAATTAAATGCAAATTAAATTCAATGCAGGGAGAAATTTGCAAGTCAGCCCTTGCATGTGTGTTCTGGTTGTGGTCAATAACTGTGTTATTTCGAGTGCTGTTCAGACCGTGTGTTGCAGATTTCTTCAGGCACGTCATAGGTCTTCTGTAAAACTAAGAGAGGTGACTCTGGGCAAGACCAAGCATTTGTCTGGCCCAGGTGAATTTCAGAGGAAGAGTGTGAGCACAGCAAACATGCGTCATACTTGTCCCACATCATCATCTGGCTTCTGACTGTTTCCTCTGCGGTAGTTTCCCAAGCCTGATGGGGGTTTCTGCCTGGTTGGTTAAACCTCCAGTGGATTTCTTCCACATAATTGTTAAAGTATGTGGAACTTCTCCTTTGAGCCCAGCTGCTGGCATCCTTGATGTCCTTTAACAAAGGATTCCCCACAGTTGTATTCCCCTCTGCAGAAAGAATCATTTCCCTGTTTGCTTTGAAATGTTTTCCTTTTGGCTTAATTTTGAATACATCTGTTCTTGTATCAAGCAAGATGGTGATCAGTCAATCCCTGTACATGTTTTTCATGCTGACAGTGTTCTTGTCAACCTCTGTTACATTTATTTCATAGCTATCTCAGCTGCAGGCTTGAAGAGTATTGCACTTTGTACTAAAAGCTAACACTTCTTATGTGCTTTTGCCAAGGGATGGCTGGTTTTGATAGTCAGCTTTTTAAATACTCACAGATACTGCTGGGTATGATGTAAGCATATTGCTATACTATCAAGTGTGAAGAAGTGAGCATTACTATACTAGTCTGAACATAACATGACCTCAAATACAAGGCAGCTCCAGAATAGATATAAAAATTGACAAGCTAAACTCAAGCGTCATTTCGCCCCTCCTTCCTGGTTTGCTTTACAGATCTGCTGCTCTCCCTCTTTGCAAACCTGTGAATTGAAGAAGACATTCCAGACATGGCTAGGGTGATATATGATCCAAACTATTGCTGGTAGTAACCTATATTCAGATTTAAATTTGACTCTCCTGAATAATCTTCATAGCAAATATTTTCACCTCCTTTGATCCTTTTTTCAGGTTCTAAATATGCTGAGCAGCAGCATATGAGCCTGTACTGGTATAAACCTTTCCTAGGACCTTGTGGGTGCAGTATTCTCCCTGTAGTGAAAACTGCCCATCTCCTGTTCCTTGCTTTCTTATCCTGAATACACAAAGTGGTGTGTTTTCTTTGTCCCGTAACTCAGATTTTTAAGAACCTTTGAGGGTTCTGCATGGCTGCTGCTCTATCAGTGAGCTGCAACTGCCAGTTTTTACAAAGGTCCAGGTGTAAATGTGCTTGAAGTGCAGCTCAAGAGGCTTGAATGTTCATTTTGGAATTTTCTTTTTTGGTGAAGTGGGGGAAGCGCCTAACTTTGGGGCCAACGTGTGATGTGACTGTACTCATACCCAGTGAGTGTACTTGTTCTGTTCTGTGTACTGCAGTAAGAACAGCAGAAATAACTGTGAAAGTAAAATGTAGGTCTAGCTGAAGTTTGTAAGAGTATTTTTGTGCTCTGTAATTAAATCTGGATTTGATATTTGATGGTGTTATTTTATTTGTGCCTCATACCTCATGAAGTAATATTATAATTGAATAACTCTCAAATAAGTTACATGCACCTGTTGATTACTTTTAATACTACATTTCTTTCTGTTCCTAGAGAGCAAATCAAAAGGCCTCCAGTGGGTGATAGATACAACCATTGCATATCCCAGAGGTGACCCTATAGACATCCAAACTTGGATTCTTGGCTATCGACAACCAACAGTTACACATGTACATTACAGGTAGGAAATAAACCTTCTGCTCTTACACTGAACTCAAATATTAAAAAGCAGGTATTCACAAATTAGTAACATCATGTTTCAGGATATGGGAAATCAGTAGCAGTGAGGGGGTTTTTTTTGTGTGTCTCGTGCAAGTGGGCAACTCATGTTATCTAAACACAACCCAGGGGTTTTTTTAAAGTTCAGTGACTATTCCATGTCTTAGGACAGACATTTAAGTTTTGGACTAATGTCCTGTGGCTAAATAGAGTAAAGGGGAATATATATATATTGAAGGCTAGGTCATCTTTTCCACTGTAATGTTAGGGGGCTGATAAACTCAACTTGATTTTTTTTAATTTTATTTTTTAATAATGACAACAAATTAAAAATCACTGTGGTTAAAAAAAATAGGTTTCCTAAGAGATTATTATATTTAACTTTGTGACAAGGAAATGGCAGATTTTTCACTCAAACCATACTCTTAATAGTTGAGCAGAGCAACACTGAAAAAAGTAGCAACTCTCATTGACACCTAGGATGGGAGATTATTGAGGCTTTTCTTATCAGCAGTTTTTTGTCTCGAAACTTAAACTGATGGAGAGAGAAGTTGCATTTTGCTTTTGGTTTGCAGTTAATTGCAAGTGTAAAATCTCCAGAAGTATTTTAACACTTTTCCTATACCAAGTAAGTTGTTGCATTTTATCCCAAAATTGTATTATTTTGTCTTATTCCCTTTTGATGGTTTGGGGAGCTTTAGACTTTCACAGTGAGCTTTCAGATATCCTTGTGTGGATCCACTGGGTGGCAGTTTAAGTGGGAATGACCTTCACAACAGCATCACTGTTGTGTCATTGCTGTGTGATGCAGAGTACAGGCTGCCACTGGAGCTCCTTTCCACAGCTGTGTTTAAATCTGTCCTTTTTATAGAAAGCTGCCTGCCAAGTTTTTCTGAAGGTGAACATACTTACACCATTTTATCTATTGTGCTTTATTCAGGTCACCTTAGTACTCTCTCAAATCTCTAGGATAATTGCAAGTTGGATGTATTTAGAATTCGGGTAAAGAGTTTGGAAATTTTTGGAAATACTTGCTTTAAAAACGAGAGCAAGTTATCATAAGTTGAATTAACTTCCTGCTTCTAAATATATATTCAAACCTATTTCTGAGCACCAGCATAAATATGATGCCACCTTTGTTGGATTGTTTTTGAATGTTAAAGTTCTTGTAATACTGAAATTCTAAGAAAAATATTAGAAATTATTTATTGTTGAGTGTAGGTTTGTTGTTTTCTTCCAGAGGGTCTAAATCACTGGTTTAGATGGGGCAAACCTCTCTATTGTATATATATATATATTTTTGTAATAACCTCCAGTTCTTGTGGCTGACCTTGTAAAAACATTTGAAGTATGTCCCAAATGGAAACTAATGCAGCAGNATCCCCACTCCCAACCCAATGAATTTTCATCTGTTTGGTGTCTCCTTACACAAAAGCCTTTCCCTCGTTATCTTGTTATTTTTGTCTGTGCCTCTTCTGGCTCTGCTATAACTAATTTTTGAGTTGATTGACATCCTGAATTCTCCACACTGATTTCAGGATCACTTACCAGAGTAGTAATAGCTAATCTCAGAGGCTATAGCAGTGCATGTAGAGCTGCTGGTGCTTTTTCCTTCCCCCGTGTTTATTGCCTTGTATTTACTGGTATTTAATTTCATCTGCAGCTGTAGTCAGGTCCTTATGCAGCTTTTCTCTTTGACTACCCACAATAATTCTATACCAAAAAAGCCATTCCCCTCTTGTATCCTTTTTTCCAGATTTAGTGCAACATCTAGATATGATATGCTAAGACCTTTCAGTGTATCTGGAATTAGAGCTGTAGTTTGAAAATGATATGGTGAATTTTCACCTTTAATGTTTTTGACAATAATGTTTATTTTTAGATATTTTTGTGTGGCTTTAAAAATATTTTTCAGTTTTACATGAAGGATATATTTATCCATGGCAGAATTAGCAGATAGTGACTGAACAGCATGTGTACATGAATTTACTCGTGTTGCATCATCTTCTTCTATTGCTTATATAGAAATTTTCCTGTTGGATTCCTCCAGAGCCTTAGAACAACTGATTTTTTTTTTATTTTTTCCCAGATTACCTGACTTTACTCATTAGGGGTTATTTTTTATCAGAGTGCCGTAATGTGTTGGGCATCTTCAGGGTTTTGACAACTTCAAATCATGCATTGATGATTTGAACAGAGTTGTTGGTACCACTGAGAACCTGTGAAGACAGAGTATGTGCCTAGGAAATGGGGAGTGGTGGATAGGGAAGAGTAGGGAGCAACTCTTCTCTCACAAAGGGTTTCTGGTGTTAAAGAAAACCTTACAGCTCTGCTATCACATTATTGAACCTTCTCCAGGACTGGGAAGAAGGGTAATTGAAGTCCACTGGGCTGACATCAGCTTCTTAGAGCTTATTTTTGAAAACATAGGCATGG
This sequence comes from Calyptomena viridis, assembly GCA_013390005.1. Taxonomy (NCBI): domain Eukaryota; kingdom Metazoa; phylum Chordata; class Aves; order Passeriformes; family Eurylaimidae; genus Calyptomena; species Calyptomena viridis. Next base: position 165,248 of record WEIV01003145.1, read on the forward strand.
GCAGTGGAAAACTGTCTCTCAGGAGCTTTGCATGTGTGCCTCCTAGGCAGTGCCCTCACTCATCCAAAAATGATGTCTTGAGCCTGTGTCTGTGTCAGATCTGAGTCAGGAGCAGTTCTGGAAAGACACCAAAACCCTTTATGCTGGTTAAGCAGTGCCTGCTGCCAACAGCTGTACCTTGTGACCAGCTGGCTGGTCCTTGCCATGTCAACCTCCTTCCTCTCGTCCCTGCCACTTTTGTTCGAAAATGCTTTTAATGTGCTGAAAAGTGTCCTGGGAAGTTTCTGTACAGTGTTCCTCCCCGAGAGTGGGTCACGCCAAGAGTGGAGGATGATGTGCCTCATCTGCATAGCTGTACAGCTTCACCAGGAAGCCTGAACTGCTTCTCTAAGGTCGTCTTCCCTATGGAGACCAAAACACTGCTGTGACAGAGCCATTAGAGTATCTGAGATCATCAGCTGGGAACACCAGCACTTGTTCTGCAGGTCACTCCTTCAAGGTTGTTCCTCAATAGTTCTTCATTTTGATAACAATTAGGTATTAACTAGGCTGTCCTTAACAGTGTAGGTGAGGATTAAATCAGTGACTGAGGTCTGAAAAACGTTGTGCTGTGTTGAGTCCTGAGATGTCCTTTGTAAAGTTGGTGCTAAAGTTGATGTTGAAGAGTTTCTTTAACTCTTGGAAACAAACTCAGCAAAGGAAAATCCAAGGTAAAGTGGACTTCATCTTTAAGCAGATGGAAACTGTCAGAGGTGTGTTTCTGTTCTTCTGCATTTAATGTGGATGTCCTCTGAAATTTTCATAAAATGTATATCGATTATGTCTGGATTGTTGTTATTCTCCCCTTTTCCTATATTCAGTGCAATAAAAATGTGCTTATTGTTTGTAATTCAGAATGTCTTGGGGGATTACATTTGAAATAAATTTTAAGGGTAATTTTTAAATATCTGTGAAGAGAGCATACTGATTTCTCGTCTGTCCTTTCTTCTAACTGAGCTATAGGAAAAAAGTGCACCCCTTTGGAAAAAGATGCCATCCCTACTGTATGAAAGGAAAATTGGGATTTAAACATGCTTATTCCCTTTTAGAGTAGTCCAAAGCAAGGAATTGATGTATGACAGCAGTGAGGAATAAAGGAACATTTTCTGTGCTGCTCAAACTGGAGCACAGGAGACTGTGGAGCTGCTTTTGTTCTGGTGTCTCAGTCAGTCCTTTCTGCTGTGCCCCTTGATCACAGCCTGTCTCCTTCTGCCTTACAGACTTTCAAATCTAGTCATCTCCTTTTCTCATAGCCTGAGCCTTTGCTGCAGGATTATTTCTTTTTCATTCTACTGAGGAGCAACAGAGGAGTGTAGAAAGCACAGCGAGCAGCCTTATGTTATCATTTTTAGATGCTTTTCTAGCTGTTGAAAATGGCAGAGAAGGATCAGTTTAATCCACTTTTTTTTTTTTGAGAGGCTCAATTTTAATAATGAGATGAACCTTGCTTTTCAAACTTCAATTTTCAGCACAAATGACACGTTTTTCAGAATTTCATAATTAGGCTAAGCTCTGGCCTGATTTTCCTCAGGATGTCAAAAGAATCTTCCCTAGAAAAAGATTACCAAGTGTGAATCTTCAAAACACAAAAGTGTGACTGACTTGTCTCAAAACTTATTGGAAAGTCCTGCAAAACTGGGCTTGCTCTCTGAAACATAGTACTCGAGGAAAATATTAATGAAATTCCTCCAGGTCAGATGGCACCGAGATTTTTGTGGGAGATTTCAATCCATCTGTAAGCATCAAAAAAAAGAACTGGAAGGTGCAAGACATCTCTAACTAGACCTGCCTTGTGATGAGTCTGTTGGAAAGGTTTGTTTCCTCTTTTTGAATGGTTTAGCTTTATGCTTGGGTTGTTTTATGATGTGTGTTGACCCTGAATTCAGACTTACTACACTTCCACTCAGGAGAAATACGCTGAGTGGGGTGGTGTCCGCGTAGCAAGACCCATGTACTGGCTACTGTTCTCACCTCCACCATTTCCCCACCATGAGTTGAGTTTAGGGCTTATTTCTTTTTACATCAAGCACTTCTTTAGTCTAATTGACGTGGTGTTTCTCAGCTGGTCTCCAAGTTTCTCCAACAGTAAGATTTCCCACTTGCTATAGTTCTGTTGCCAAAACCCAAGAGTTAAAAATTGAAAAAATCCCTGTGTATGAAGTTTTTTCAATGCTTAGCATCTCCCTGGTCAGGAATAGTTGGGGTTGGGGATTTTTGCCTTAGCCTCCCACAGGATCACACCCTCTGCTGAGCACATCCCGGTTTTGCACTGTGTGATGGGGATTGTGGTGTAGTGGCCCCAACATCAGAGTCACCTCTGACGCAGAGGGTGGCCGTGTTGGGTTGTGTGAAGTGCCACACTACTCCCAGCTAACTCAGCTCTCTGTGTGCCATAATGTGGGTGAGTACTGTCACCTTCCTTCCTCGTAACAGTTTTTGTACAAGCTTGCAACTACTGAGGAAGTTCTTTTTTTGTGTTCACATTGATACAGATTTATTGAAATAAACTAGGCTCCGAGCTATAAATAAGATGAAATACATTGTGGTTTTTGAATGAGTTTTGCAGAAATGTCTATGAAGGGCATCCCATTTGGCAGTGTATTTTAATACACTTTTTTATGCAAATGACTTATTTTTGCTCATGCCTGAGCTCTGCTAACAACCTTCACTGTCCTGAATTTGTTTACAGTCACTGAAACAGCAAATAATAATAGTATGATTTATAAAGAGTAGCAGGTAATACAGAACTTGTATTCAGGGGTAGGACAGATGCTAAAAGGCAATTCATACTTAGTGGTACCTATGAACTTCAGATTTTAAATACAGAATCAGAGGTTATTTCTCCACTAAGGACCACTTAAAAGAGATTAAATGTTTCTGAAAATGACTGTCACTTATTCTCATATATTCTAGTTTGGGACATAGATACAAATTTGTGTAGTGGTTTAAGGAAGTCGCCGTCCCTCAGTCAGCTACCCAGAGTGTCCTGCAGCTGTTGTCACCTCTCAGCTGCTGGTAGGTAACCCCCAGCCAGAAGATAATGAGGCTTCATTACTCAAACAGCTTTGCAGATTCCCATCAGAGTATGTCTTTACTTCCACCACCACTTTTAACTTCCCAAAGTGCAGCCTTTGGTATTGCTGCTTTTACCCTCTTCCCTGCTTCCCCCTGATGACAGCAAAGCAGCTGTTCCTGTGATGAGGGAAAAAAAGAAGGTATTTCCATTCCACTTGAATTCTGGTCAGTTTATCTTATCCAGTGCTATTAAATTCCCTGTTTGCCATGTCAGGAACAAAGATGCTCCTATTTTCATGCAATGTGAGGTTAGTTTTGTCCAAAAGCTAGAAAGATTCAAGTGCCCAAGAGACTCTAGGAGCTTCAGCTATTACATGTTGACCTTTTTTCTTGCCTGTGCAGTACTATGTGATGATAACATTTTATTTTCCTGAGGAGATCAGCAAACTGTTTGCTTTTAATAGCATTCCTAATGCTGCATACCCAAAGGTGGAGTAGACCCAAGGTGATGCTCATGCTCTGACCACATAGACACCTGTTTACATTTCTTGGTGAAAAGAAGAAACTGTTCCCTGCATCTTTTAACACTAGACTGGGCAGGTGTCACTTCCAGGAGCTGGGACAATTCTGCTCCAGACCAATTGTTTTGGATCATCTGTGTAGAGTTTTGTAACATTAGACTTGCTCAGTTACCTTTCCTGAACCCGGTTTCCTTAAAGAGGGTGTTGTTTTAAAACACAGATGCCAGCTGAGCCATCTGATGGGCAGAGAACAATGACAGCAGCAGTATGTTTAGTATAAATACAGGGGGGGTTAGCTTTGCCTTATCTGGTACAGAAAGGGCTTGTTTCCAGAGTTTGAGGATTTTTTTTTAAATATTTAATCTCTAATTTAGTTCAGTCATTAGTAAGAATGTTCTACCAGTAAAAATAACTCTGGATAATCTAAAAATACATTTGAAGATGCATCTAAATACACTAGCACTTACCACTGCTAAGTTGTGGCAGCCAGTGTAGCTTCATTGGAAAACAGTTGGTTTTCACTCTATTAATGCTTATTCAAACTGGGTGTAACAGTGATTGCTGCTTAAACTTTTAAGCAGCAGAAATTCGACTATTATGGCACTGTTGTTGATTCCCAAAAGAGCCTGGATGATTCAAGCAGGCAAGTGGTGCTGTGTTCCATTAGTTTCTCACAATACTGCTATCACCTGTGTTACTTTGCCACTCCATTAAAGTGCCAGGTCAAAAATTGTTTCCAATAGGTATCTTGCTAGATCATAAGATAACGTTTTCAGACTATAAGGTACGTTCTTGCTGAAATAGCAGGCATAACTAGGTGATTGAGCTGTGGAGTTGTTGCCCATTAAGTAAGGGAGAAGGGAAGGCAAAGGTCAAGAATATCTACAATTTACAAAAGACACTGTATATGAAGCCAGGTAACCCTAGACTTCTGTCCTGAGCCCACACACACGTTCTGTTAGTTCTGAACCATCTTAAAACTTGCATAAGGAAGCATCTGTCCTTCAAAAATGTACTGTGAAACACAATATTCAGTTGCTGAGCCTTTTTATCTCTTCACAGCAGATAGGCAGAAGAGAGTAAAAATAGTGCTTGGCAGCTTAGTTGTGTTTGGGGACACAGAGTAAGTCTTTCTTAGTGTTATATCCTCAACAAAAATGGTCCTTTCTCTGTGGATGTGTTTTTTACTTGCCTCTGTGTGTTTTAATTTCAATCTGCTGTAGAATATCTGGGCTTCAAGATAAAATAGTTCTCTATTGCCTTTGTTCTTAATATGCACACTAAAAACTTGAGCTGTTTATCGAGCCACCATTTCCTAACAGTTGTCTTTTGGCCAAAGGCTTTTCTTCAAACTATGTTTTATCTGAGATAACAGTTGCTAATTTCTGGTTACTGAGACTGGCTTTACTGGAGCATAGAGAAGTCCAGTGTGAGGAAGATGTAGGTAGAATTGCTACAAAGGCTACAGAAATAGCCACGTTCATGGTGATACCATAATAGGTAAATAAAGTTGTTCGTCTCCTTGTATTGAAGTTATCTCTGTGTAATGAAGCACCATTATTTTTAATTCACTCATTAGACCAATGCTTTCCTGCTTGTCTCCCCCACTTGCAGCTTATTTTTCCATGCATCAAACTGAAAGGAGGAGTGACAAATGATTTAGCAATAAGGCAAACAAAGATGTTGAAAACTGTAACAGCAACAAAAGCATTCTTCAGAAGTGTCTTATTTCAGCAGTCTGACATTCCCGTATCTGTTCAGAGACTGCCCACATGATTGTAGTGTTACTTCAAATTCTTTGCAGTACAATCAGTCAAAACTGTGTTGAAAATGAAATGAAAATCCACTAAAGGAAATAGAAGTATGGTGCAGATGACAGACTAAATGGGAACTCATCTGAAAAGAGAAACCTACAGTAAAGGTCTTGCATTTCAGAGTATGAATTTTTCAGGCTAGCCTGTTACACAGATCTCTTCTGCACTGGGTGCTCTGGTTTTGTATCCTTAACACCTGTGTGATCTATGAATCAGAGGGGACATGAACTGTGCAGTTAGATTTATACAAAAGTGGTGTTCTCTCTATTTTGTGGTGGGCTGGGGCAGAAAGAGAACAGTTTTATTCTTCACATACGGAATACATTTCCCAGCTTGAATTTATGTTTGTTCCTTTGCTAGGATTTTTCCAGTTAAAGATGTACCTGCAGAGCCTGAAGCTCTCACAGACTGGCTGTATCAACGATTCATTGAAAAGGAGGACCTCCTGACACATTTCTATGAAACAGGTGGGATGGTGTCTGGCAAAGACAATTGTGCTTTGCTAATGGCTTTTCTTACAAGGATCTCAGAATGGTTTCAGAATATGTAAGCATTCTTCACATGAATACACACTATATAATTTTTAATACTTTTTATGTGGCAAAGAAGTATGATTAAAAATTATCTGGGAGGGATAAATTACCTGGGTAACTTTAGAGTTCGAGTAGTGTTTGGAAACTGTCACATTCAAAACAGATCTAAGAAAATACTCTTTTTTTCTGCAATAACATACAGTTCTGCTGTGAAACTTGTTGCCAAGAGATTTCATGGAGTGGAATAATTTAGCAAGATGCAAAGAAGTAGTGAGCATTTACATCCCTAGTAAAAGTATTCAGAATTTATGTTAAGTTTGGAGGGGATATAAAGCCATCAGGGTTTAAAAATGAGCAAGTTCTTGACTAAAAGGGATGGAATGTGACCCTTGTGTGAGGCAGATTATTTTATCTGCTTAGTGTGGCTATTTAGTGCGTTCCTCTGGCACCTGTACTGTTAGAGAAAACTGATCAAAGTTTTCTGCAGGTCTAATCCAAACCCACAGTCGTCTTCTGTTTCATGTTAAACTAAAGCAAAAGATGCTCTGCTTGGAAGGATCTGTGAGAGTTACATGGCACAAAGTCTCTGGAGCCTTGATCTGCAGCTCTGTGCTGTCAGTACTGCCCTCCTTGCTCTGAAGATCTCTTCTGACATCATGAACTTCCAATGTCAGAGGATCCGAGGAATTTGAATAAACAGGGCATTAATAGCATTACTGAAGGGATACAGACAAACGTGATTTAAAATATCAGGTAAATACTTTGAAACTGTAGCTGGAGAAGTTTCCTCAAGGCCCTTTTTTTCCATCCAGTTGATACTGGAGTATGTCATCTGCCCCCCAGTAGGGGGTGGATTTGAGGGGGTGTGTTCAGGTTAGAAAATAAAGCAATTCTTCACAAAAAAAATGAAATCCAGAGAGGAAAAAATAGAGTTTTGTTTCGATATACAGGCAAGAAAGTTTTATAAAACAGACTGAGTAGGAAGACTCCAAATGAAATAATGCAACTTGTCTCTAAAGAAAAATATTCTCTTCATTAGCAAATGATAGTTGTTGATGGGAGAAAGTGTTCATTCTCTCAAATCAGCTGAGTTTAGTATCCCAGGGTGACAGTGTTAAACAAAGGTGCTGCATCTATCATATGATTTATTGCAAAGGCTGCTTTAATTTAAGGCTGCTTAATTTGTCAATTGAAGTGCTTAAAAAGGTTAATGGAATTCTTTAACATTCCAGAGCTGTATTTTGTTTTATGAAATTCTACTGTCATTCAGCCATCAGTGATGACAGAAGTCAGACCTTGCTATATAAGTAACATACAAATGCATATATTGGACTTTATTAGATGGATAACTTCATGAATCTCCTTAAAAATATGACTGTAGCCAATAGTTTGTAAAGAATTATTGTTATTAAAGACATTATTTTATAAATACCATTGAAATAAGTCATACCCAGAAAGTCTAACTAGTCCAGAATTTCAGAGAGTATAATGAATATAATCAGAATTATTCATTGAAGTGTGCTTCCAAAATGGGATAATTGGTTATAATTTGCCAGTGTAATCAGTATGAATTAATAAGACATGTTTTAAATGTAAATGCTATTACATAGGACCTTGTTATGCATAAATTAGCATAATTTAAAGTTATTGCCATTTATGCCAATTGAGAACTTCCTTGCATTGCTTCTGTTGGCCTACTGAAAAAGTGCTGTTAGTTTTTGGAAACCCCATGGAAAAGTCCTGAGGCTGAATGTGATGGGAATCTCTGAAGCTGCTCAAGAGCCAGCTTTGCACTGACCTGTTACATGGCCACACGTTGGTGTGATGTTAAGACTTAGGGCTCTTTCAGCATTTCAACTCAATTTTTTTTTTCTTATTTTAAAATAGACACTGCTCAGGAATGTGTCTGTTCATAAAGCTTCCTTCATAAGGCTGGAATAACATTTAATGCTATGTGAAACTTTAAAAGTTTTCATTGACAGTGTCATTGGTAGGAATATATTCTTTTGGCATATTTTTATTTGGGAAGACAAAGAAACAAAGCCTAAAGCACCTTTTCTATTTTTGCTATATTCTTAATTGGGAAAACTTGTAATTTTAGATGTCTTGAAATAAAACAAAAAAAAAAAGTATCTGCCTAAAATTTGAAATGAAACTGTCCCATGATGTTCTCACAGGTACATTTTATACATTTCTTTTATAAAATTAAAATCATTTAGGGTTAACAGCTGTTGGTATAAGTAACAGAAAGACTCCTATTTTAGCAGCTAGTAGAAAATTTGTGTTGGCAAGTTCTTGATTTCTCTGAAGTCTTCAGCAGGATGACATTGAACACCACAGTAACACAAGTGAGATTACATTTAGCAGGACGAAACCACTTGGGGACTAATTAAAAAAAATTAGAAAAAACCCAGCCATAATCTTGGAGCAGCCGGAAATTAGTAATTGCAAACTGAAGTCATTGTGCTTCTCATTCACTGTGAATCACAGAATCATCAAGTGGTTTGGCTTGGAAGGGGACCCTAAAGATGATCTAGTTCCAACCCCTCCTGCCATGAGCCGGGACACCTTCCACTAGACCAGGTTACTCAGAGCTCCATCCAACTTGGTCTTGAACACTTCCAGGGATGGGGCATCCACAACTTCTCTGGCCAGCCCATTCCAGTGCCTCACCACCCTTACAGTAAAGAATTTTCCTAATAGCTGATCAAACCTACTCTCTTTCAATTTGAGCCCATTTCCCGTTGTCCTGTCACTACATTCTCTTGCAAACAGTCTTCCCTGTAAATGCTCATAAGGTAACTTATGTGAGGGAACTAAAAAGTAAGCAATGTCATCCTGCAGGGCAGCAGGAAAGGGTTTTCACCAGTGCTGTGGAAGCACTCTTCATTGTACCAAATCTGAAACCTCATCTGGAAATTCTGCGTGCAGGTCCATCATCCCTGTTTGAGAAATATGAATTGAACTGGGAAGAGGGACAGATAATAAATGTTAAAATGATAAAGGGGAAGGAGTTGCCATTTCTGTGAAGGACAACTATAAGTACTTGGCTTGTCTCAGCTGGGAAAGTGAAGGATCAAAGATACAAGTTGGCCTGGGAGAGGGGAAAGAGCAAGTTGCCGTCTGTATGTACCAAAGAAAAAGGAAAGTTATTTAAACCAGAGGTCAGAAAAACCAGTGGGCTGTGGAAGAAAAAATGCAGTGAAGAGTGGACAAACAGAGGCTTAGCCATGAGAATTACTGTGGAATAAACGATGTGGCACATCTGCCCATGTGTGAAAATACTTATCAGTGAGAGGTGGATGGGGGCTCATCAAGGGGATTTTTAGGCTTTTTCTTAGTTTGGTTTTTCAAGAGTATTCGTGCAGGAAGAAAAGCTTTGTCTTAAATGCTTGATTGCAGTTCCTCCGGTGATTGCAAATGTGAAGCATAGAGATAAGCTGCTGATGGTATCTAATTGCCCAAATTGTGTGGTTCCTGAGATTAAAAATTGGCGCTGCTGCGTCTTTACTCTTTGAAACGTTAATTTCATGTTCTTTTGAGAGAAGCTGTGACTCCATAATGCTGCGACAAGTACATAATCTTCTCTGGTATATTTAGAGTTTTTGTATCCACTGTTCAGGATTAACAAGAGCCAAAGTGGTTTGTATCATCGAGGCTTTGTGCATCTCAGTAAAATGTAACAGTAATTATTTAATATGCTCATGTAAATGTATGCAAATACTTTGCCTATTACCATGAAGTTCTGATGTATTCAGACATAATTTAGTATTGCAAGTCAGAAAAAGTCAAAATATGAAAAAATTAATTTTTTTTTCTTGTCAGCTGTATCTCCTGCCAGTTTTTCCCATCTAAGCAATCTCAGGAAAGTATTTCTGGAAAACTCCGTGGCAAATTACAATGTTTCCTTAGTCTATTTGACTGACTGGCCAGTGAATGTTCAAACAACACGTGGAAACTGTAGTTTAAAAAAAGTGTGTGTGTATGTGTGTGCATTTGTACTTTCAAGAGAAACCTCAAGAATATATATGTGTTGCTTCTTCACAGTATACAAAACCTTTGCCAAGCAGCTGTAAAGTTTCATATTGAATCCATTCAATTTGATTGTACAGATATTAATAAAACTTCCAAAATAACACAGAAAACTTAGGTGACAGTCAGATCTCCTTGCAAATGTTGAGAACAATGAGGACAGCTGCTTCTGAGGAATTCTGTGATATTTATGTTTAAAGTTTTTAAGGAAATGAAAATTGTTTTTAGTAATTGAAGGTTTGGGTTTGTTTATTTTTAATTTTCTTGAAAATAACCAGTAATGCCAAAGAATCTTTCACAAGTTTAACAGCAGGGTGCATAAGGAACTATTTAATTGTTTGTGGCACTGTTGCTGTGGAGGTAAAGAATAGCACTCATTAAGCCTGTTGTTCCTGTATGGAAGCATTAAAGGTGTTTTCTTTTCTCTTGTAGGAGCTTTTCCTCCACCAAAGGGTCAAACAAAAGCTATTTCTCGGGAGATGACCCTCAGTAACCTGTGGTTAGTCGGCATACAATCACTTGCATTTTTGTCAGGCGGGATGTGGTACTGCATCTTTCAGTATTTGTATCATTGCCTATTTTAAAAGTGGAATGAGACCTGAGGACACTATGGGAATGCAGGCTCTTGCAAATGAGTATCATGTTGTTTGTGCAAATGTGAATATTCAAGAGTAAAGGAAAATACTGGATGGACTTTTACCTCTCTTTGGGGAAATTTTAAACTCCACTAAAGGTGAAGATCAGTAACATAGTGACCTGATGATGTATTATTTTAAGAATTGTCTGTATTTTTAAAAATGTATACTCTCACCCACACTTAAGCAAATTCAGCATTTGGACAAAAGGTGCAATTGTACAACCACCATAGAAGAATGTCTGTGACAAGAAAGCTTTGTCACCACAAGTATTTCTTGGCATTGTAGTTAGAGCTCAGAAAATGCAGCAACTTGTCTCTTCAGTAGTGTGTACAACATTGGTGTGGTAGAGATTCCTCATTTGCACAACTTGTACTTTATTGCAGCTCATTGTGCTGGAGTCAAAGATACTCGACAGAGCTGGTGGCGGTATCTTTGTGGCTACGCAGTCAGCAGTTGTTGTACTAGGCACAGTGATCTAAAACCAAGACCCAAATAAGATCCAGTGTCAGGTCTGTTTTGTGAGGAATTGGTCCTCAAAAAAGCATTGCAGCACTGTAGTGTGATTAAAAGCTATCCACATGTGATGAATCAGCCCATCCCTGCTGTGGTCTTACCATCAGCTCTCTGAGTTCCGTGTGCTACCAGTACCTTGTATTATGAGGAAACCTGGAAAATATAAAGTCACTTGGTTAAGTTTCCCTTTTTGTTCAGAATGCATCTCAGTGATCATCATCAGTTTTGAAAACGCACTTTTAAAGGTGAATATACGGTGAAGGAAAGACATAGAACTTAAGGAATAGAAGAAAGCTTTATTTGTCATGGATTGGAAGCTGGAGTGATTCTAGCTGTTTCTGGAGGTCTGCTGGTGCTGCTGGGGATTTTTAGCCACCTTTGTCTTTTGTATACTGCAGTCCAACCAAGGTGACCTTTGAGTGGTTTATAGAGGCCTTTTTCTCCCCGCTAGTTGTAACAGCACTAAATACACTCGTGGGAGAGTTTTTAAATAATTCAATGCCAACCATCTTAATGTTTTGCTACAGAGTAATAGAAGAAAAACTAGTTTCTTAAAAGGAAAAAATAGGTATAATTGCTATCATAAATCTATAGGAAGATACTACTGGAAAAAAAAAAGTATCGTAGTTACTCTGAATAACTACATGGAGGGCAGTATTAATTAGCTCACCACTGTGCTAGGATGAGTTGAACTGAAGGGCAGATGGGAACAGAAGACACTTTCAGATGTGCAGCCTGGGATACTTTTGAAAGGATGTCTGTGATGTACAGCCTTACTTCTGGCAGGTCTAGTTGGCATTGTGTTTATGTGATTATACAGAGATTTGAGAGAACCGTTCCTAAAATAAAACTAATCTCTCTAAATACAAGCAGGGTAGCCAGAACTTCAGATGTTGGCATACTGCCTTTTACAGAGTAATTTTGTTGAGAACAAAGTAAGCCCTCAGTAGTTTTGGCTCTGAGCTAGCAATATTGATTCCCCTTCTCTCCCCCTCTGCTGCTACATGAATCACAGCAGATAGTGTGCAGAATACAAAACCTAGCCAGTGTTCCCTTTGGTGGGATGGGGGCAGGGGGGCAGAGAGCATACCAAAACACAAGGCAATGCCAATTTCCTTTGCTTTATGGAAGAATACCTTGTGAGATATGCCACCCCTTTCCCCCCAGATGCAGCAGTGTAGCTGCACCAGTGCAGCCTGGAGACAAAAGACAGTGGTTGCCAACAGCTTCATGTTTTAGGCAAGATACAGTTTCTAAATACCATCTCTTTAGCACCTGAATTCTGGTGTAATGTAAAATCCATTAAAAAGAGGTAGGTATGCCCTGATAGAGAGGCAGTCAGGGGAGTATTTGTTTTTTTCATGTTGCTCTTGCTAAAGTCCCGCTGATGGAATGAATGTATTTAATCTGCCATTTTACACGAGGTTGTTGGGGCAGCCCAGCACTGTTATAACCACCCTATAAGTGGTTATTTCTGTTGCATGTGGGACTGGCTCTTAAAACTGCAACACACAGGTGGCAAGCTCCTTACTTCTGTCCCCCACCAGGTAGTTTGATCAGAACCACAGAGATGCCCACAAGTACAGCTCACTTTATTTTGAGCTAGAACAGACTGGAGTGATATAAAAAGGGAAGTTTATATAAGCAGATTGCACAGCAGTTACTCACATCAGGAGATTGTTCTTTATATACCCTGTGAACTCTGTGTAAGAGCATCTTGTTTTTTCAAATGCAGTATTTTTATTTTTTTCCTCGTGGATTGCATTCAATAGCGAGTGTTCACGTGCTGCCTAAGGAAATTAGTAATGCACAGTAACGTTTCAGATAAGCATTTGATTTATCTGGTCCTGTTCATTTTCAGTTTGTTCCTCTGTATTTCTTACTATTGCAAGACATTTGTTTTCAAGCACTGATTGTTGTTTCAGTAGAGTGAGTAAATACTATTAGGTCCTAGGCTTCTTTCCTGCCTGCACTGGAAAATGTGAAGAGCGCCTGACATTGTGTCTCCTTACGGCTGAGTTGCTGTCGATGACAGTGGAATTAAACTGTTGTTAAGCAACTCCAGAGTACCCTCCCAGCGTGGTCTTGGATGCTGCTTCATGGATAAAAGTTTGGCTATGAAGGGAAAAACATCAAATGGATACAACATCTGTGCTAAAAATACCATGCTGGTCCAGACTGTTTGGAGCTTAGCACTTACTTTGTAAAACAGGAATTCCTGTTGGTTCGGTTCTGCCTTCTGGCAGTTGGCTGGTGTTGTGGATGTCGTGGGCATTTTGCTGCCCAAGATATGGGCTTCTTCCTCTGGAGAGTTCAAAATGTATTTGATAGAAAAGGATGTTAATGAACCATACAGTTGATCACAAATTAATATAACTTTGAATTTATGTTAAGGAGAAAAATAGTGGAAAAATGTGTAAAATTATCAAGACTGAAAAATTCACCCAAAAAATGCTAATTGAAAGCTGTTACACACAGAAGTGAGAACAGCAATTTGAGTGTATTGTGAATAAAGATGGTTCTCTGCCAGGGTTGCACACAAAACATCTCTACGTTTCCACACTTAATTGTTCATAAACAAGTGTTACAATTGAAATTGTGTAAGTCCTCATGGTTTAGCTTTGCTGTTCTTTGAATCCGATTATGTGAGAAGCATCTGCCCATCCACATAGAGCAGTGTTGCTTCAGTGCCCTGGGGTGGGTGCACCTTCATTATGGGCTCACTTGGACTCCATGAATGGTTCTGTCAAGTTTTGCAACCACGGTGTCTCTTGCAGGGGGGATTTTTCTTTTAAGTTGCTCTCACCAGATGTTGAAAAGCGAGATTTCACTACCTTTGCTAGAAAATTAAAAGCTGCTTTCTCCCTCCTCCACCCCCAGCATCAAAAATAAGATGCATCTTATTGCAGTAAAAATACAGCGATCACTGTGGTACTGTTCATTATTCACTTGGCTTGCAAATGATGTAACTTTTTTTTTGTCTGACACTGCCATGAAGTGCTGTTAACTTTTCTCACCTGTTTGTACAAGACAATAACAGATACCGATCACTGTGTGTAACAGGATTCAACTGCTCCGCTTTGCCTTGACATAAAATTTTGGGACCAAAGGTACTTAAAAACTGGGATTTCCAAATCCTGAGCCCAGGCTTGGATGCATTCTTGTGACAGTCAGCTGGAGATTTTGTGGTGATCTGATACAATCACACAAAATAATTATACATCTGGGGTTCTGTATTGTTTGGAAATAATGGAGCCATATGAAAATAAAGGGTTATTTTGCAAAATTGCATATTTGATAGTTTTTACACTTCTTTAAAAAAACCCCAACCTAAAATAACAATTGGAAGAGCAAAATGGAAACTGTAGTCTGGTTTAAAATGTCTGTGTACATTATGAATGCTTCTGAGCAGCTCTACTTTTTCTGTAAAAACTGTAGACTACCTGGCTGTGATACAAAAGAAGTCACTGAAAGGATTCTATGCATTTTAAAGTTAGACCTTTTATTTTATCATGGGATAATGAAGTAATTATTCTCTGAACATCTGTCCTATTAAAGTGAGTTAGTTCCTTAAAATTACTCTATGATGTTCATATTGTATGATGAACAGGGTTTTTTTATACGAGTTATTTTCACCTCCGATTTTCTCCTTTCCTCCTGTGTTACCTGTGCTTTTGTTTCGTATGATAAAATGGATGCCAGAGCCTGGAGTGACCTCAGTGGTTTTGCAAAGGGCTGGTCATGTTTGGAATTATTTTGCTGGATTTATTTAATTGGAATTTTTAATAAAATCTTTTCAGCAGCCAAGATGTCTTTCAGAAATATAGACAGATACCAGAAGCAGCATTTCTCTATGAAAATTATTAGGCTTCTTTTCCCTTTTTGTGTGTGTGGTTGATTTTTTTTTCCAAGATTATTTCATATGTTTCTAGTCCTTAATAGACAAGATTATTTTCTTAGATGGTTGTATTAGTTATAAGCATAATAAATAGATACACAACCTTTATTGTGCTTACCATAAATACAACAAATAGTAAAATAACACTTTGGTTGACTACACAGCTGCAGTGTTAATTTGTGATAAATAACATTGCTTATTAGAGCATTCATGAGGAAGGACACAGGGGACAAATGTTTCTATGCCAAAAGTGAGTGGAGGAGTAGGGAGGAGAGAGGGAAGCAGCTTCTGTGGTCCTCACTCACTCCAGCACCCTCTAGAAGTTGTGCTGTACAGCTCAGGCTGTAGAGTTTCTCTGCAAGTGACCGAGTAGCAATGAGTCTTAAAGTTCCTAAGAGTTGAGGGCATGCCAAGAGCAGAACCTGAGCCCTCATCAGCCTTGGATTGCCTCTATCCTAGAATGATGTGACTCCAACCTTGTTGCTAGCAAGTCTGTAATCATTTTGAGATAATGCATATTTTTAAAGAGTGCTCTGTTTCTAAACAACTCTAGCTAGGCAAAGCAATAGCAAGTGGAACAGTGCTGTTCATTCTGTGGCCCTGACATCTCACTAGTGATAGCTCTTAGCTCCATGTCACCTTTTGTGTTCACTGCTGGTGCACAACACTGCAACAAATAACAAAGGAAAAAGGAACTCCTTGGAGCATCATGAGACATCTTGCACAATTTCCAAAACAGCACCATGGTTGTAGTGACGTCTACCTCTTTGTTTCCCTTCTGGGTTTTGTCTTGTTTTTCTGTGTGGTGTTTTTCTGTGAGGGGTGGGGAGAATCGGGGAGTGGGAGGGAAAACTTGAAATCTGAATATTAAGACACTGGTGGGGGATCCAGTGCTTACCAGCCGTGTTGTCATATTGAAAAAGCCATTGTTTTTAATTCCTGCCTAGTATGAAATGTTTGTTTAAAAAATCCTTCCTGCTGGAAAGAAAAATGTATTTTTAAAAAGAAAAAACATCCCTCTTTTGGCTATGAGAATGTCAGCTGTATGAGTTGTGACCATATCATGACATGCTGATCAGATAAATAAATTTTTATCTCTCAGGACTCTATTGTATTTTTACTGTTCTGGTAACTGTCATAGCTTTTCTGAAAGGCTGCTCTTCATTTTTAAATACCACTAATTTCAGCTGAGACAACAAATAAAAAAGGTATGTGAATGTCGTGTGCTTACTTTGGTTTAGAAAGAACCATCTTGTCTTGATTTAACAAGACATCATCCTCTGGAAGGTACTGAAGGGCTTGCTACAGGTAAGCTTAGGGCATGGGGGAGTGGCTGCAGTTCAATTCCAGTTCCAGGTTTTTCTCTCCCTCCTGTCCCCCTACCTCCCAGAGAGCTGCTGTGCAGAGAGTACATAACTTTCTACCTGACTGTAGAGAGGAGGCTCCTTTTGAAAGAAGTTGCAGAGTAATGGGCAGAACTGAAGAATGGGGCTTGCAACGTGGCACAAATCCAGAGTGTAAAATCCAGAGGGTAAAAATGGGCATATGAGACCATATATTGAATATTGACTTGAAGTGGCTAGGCAAGATGGAAGAGTTTCTGAATCAGTGTTTCACTCCCCACAGTCTCCTTGTTTCTAGGGTAGGCCTGGCTGGCTGGCTGGCTGGCTGGCTTTGAGCTGAAATAAATGCTGCCCAGTCTCTTAGTGAGGTTTTCTTCACCTCTGAGCAGTGGCTGGCTGCTCACTGCTCCTTCCAGCTGTTCCCTTTGGTGGAACTGCACACTCTCAGCTCAGAGCTGTGACCCTAACTCATTGGGCTGCTACACTCCGAACATTCTTTTTTTATTCTTTGCCCCACAATAGTATTTTTTTATCCTCAAGCAGCAAACACCATCACACAAGATGCTAGAAGCCAAAACTTCAGATTGGGATGCAATGGTGTTAAACATTCCTGCTGATTAATTTGTCTCTCACACTCACCTATCCTCAGTGAGCCCATTCTCTTTGTCTTGCACACATCTTCCTTCCTGAGCAGGAGGTGACAGGTGCTGTGCAACCCACAGCCTGACAGTGCTTTCTTCCAAGGTGAAACTGCTGGGTTTTCTTCTCCTGCCGAACTTCTGGAAAAACTGAAGATGCCTTTTATTGATCTTCATGTTGTAGTCCCTTATCTCTGTGTTTCTCTTAGGCCGATGCACTGGGTCTTCCTCATCAGCAAGTACGTGAAGGGGGGAAACCCAGGGCTAGTACATAGGGACTGTCCTGCACCTCTCTCTTGAAGAGCTCAAGATGTTGGGCATCCTGAAAAAGAAAGAAAACCCTTTCCACTGGACAAGATGGTAATTTTCCTTGGGTTTGTTTTTGGCTTGATGTTTTGCTTGCCTTTTTTTTTTTTCCCTTTCCTTTTTTCTTTTCTTTTTTTTTTTGCCACCACTCTGACTGAATACTCTCTTGCAGCTGGCAAAAGTAGTGGAACATTTGTGTGCAGTGCTCCGTGGTTACCCCGCAGCCCATGGCTTATGGGACCTCACCTGACAAGTGCAGTCTTAGGAGGCTTCAGAGCTGAACCTTGCATCCAATAACTAGGGTGGGGTGGTTTTTTCAGGAATGTTCTAAGCCAAAACTAACAACAAAAATAGGTATAACTAGTATTTGATTTTTAGTAGACTCTTAAGACCAAGCTCTTTTAATCTCCCACAAGCCTGCAGTAATATTTGCTGCAACAGTGTTGCTTAAAAAGGGCTGGATTGATTTCTGTCAAATAAACCTTCTCCAACTTCTGTTTATTCCAATGTTGACTATTGATTGCATTGTCTCTTAAGGTTGTTGCTGATGGGGTTTCTTACTCCAGCCATTCCCCTACAGTAACACTAATAATGTGGAGGTTGATGTTTTATGTTTATGTAGCTGATACCTAACAGTTGTTCTGCAGGCAACTAAGTATTTGCTAAGTGGACATATGAGTGCACATGGGGACAGTCACCAAAGGTTGCCTATAGTACCTGCTACTGTATGCCCCTTACACAAGCCTCTCCATTGTGCTGAGAGAAGGATCTAGATCAGTTTTTTAGCATTAGTCATTGAATAAACCTTAGACACACACACAAAGTGAAGCTGTACCAACATGACCTCTAAAAGGCCCCAGACAGAGCCAGTTAAATCTACAAAGGTAATCTGGAAAAACTTTGTCAAGTGAAAGAACAAAGTCTGGTCTCCAGTTCATCCAAGAGTTAAGTAAAGTACCATTAAGTTATGCACAAATACTCAGCAGGTGCTGTTGTCGTGATCTCCAGTCTGGGAAAGAAGATTCAAGATGGAGCAGTTCAGTGCAGAATAAAGCTGAGCTCAGGATGAGGAAGGGAGGAAAAGTCTCAGCTTGGGCATGTGTTCGGTTCTTCATCCCTCAAGTCTTGAAATCAGAACTGTTGCCTTAAATATTTCATTACAGAGCTGGAATAGAAGTAGGTACTATTTAGCCTAATTACAGTGGGAGGTTGTGACCTACATTATGCAGGTAACAAGACTAAATAATTCATGGGCTTTGGTCTGTGAAGCTTACAATTTTATTAGTAGCTAGATGGCAAATTCCTTTTTTATGCTTTTATTGTCTCAATATTTCTGTCTTCTGCTTCAGGCTTACAAACCCTGATTCTGCAAGAAATAGTAATAAACACAATGCAAATTTTTCACAATACTTCATAATTCATATTTCATAATTTTCATCTTTGAAGTAACTACTAAAATGCCTTCCTTTATTATGTAAACACACAGATGAATAGAGCTGCTACAGAATCAGGCCCCAGATATGTCTGAGCCATTATTCATGCACCCAGAATAGCCAAGACTAGTCCCTCAGGGAAAATTGTAAGGATCCCTGGAGTGGACAGGCCTCGAATAATCTTGCTATATATAGGAATGTTCTTCCTAACTCTTCCATTAGAAGTTGGCATATGTCCTGACCCACTGAAATTTATATCCGATTTGTTTTCCTTTCAATTTGCCTCCTCAGTGTTCACAGTTTGGGGTTGTTTTTGTTGACCTGGATTTTTGAGCTTGGGGAGGTTAATCAGTCCTGCAGGCCACTTAGAAGCTCTGTCAGAAGTGCACTTTCTTTCAGAAAAAGCGTAATTCTTTATAAATGTTCTGGTTTTGCATTGGTTGTTCCTTCTCTCTTGTACTGTGAGAGGTTTAAAAAAAGCCAAACCCTAATGTAGCTTTTTTCCCCTACCTTTCTTGTTTTTATATACTTCTGTCAGTCTACCATGACTGAGTATTTCTCTGAACTATTTAAATTTCTGTTCTCATTCTGGTAGATCCATCACCTGCATAGTTAAGTTCCTTCTGATCTTTGTTATAACATTCAGAGAATTGATTGTCCTATCAGTATAATTTATTTAAATACTTATCCCCACAGCTTGATGGTGAGAGGATTAGATTTATTAATAGATTAATGATTTCCTGACTCAAATGACACATATAAATCAAATAATAAATATGTTAGCAGCTACAGCAAAAAAAAAAAAAATCCACTGCCAACAGTTTTTAATTTCCTGCACAAAAATACACACATTTAATTTTATTGCGTAGTGAAGATTAAAAGATAAGCTGTTCCATAAGGTAAAGTGAGAGAACAGGCAAATTGCTTCCTTGATCCTAGTGTGTCTTTCTTTTAAAAACAAAGCAAAAAACACTCAAAAGTTAAGTTTTATAAGCTTCTGGTGGTGTCTCCCTGCAATCTTTGAGATCCAAGGAGTTATAGAAACCAACATGCTGCTAACCTGAACAGGAGCCACTGGTCCAGCTTTGGAGAACTTTTAGGTCTGTCTCCCTAAAAGACAGGTGAAAAGTTGGCCTCTGATTTTTGTTTGGGGCCCTTTGATTTATTATATGAAAATAAATACAGAATATTCAGTCAAGCCAAAGGATGAGGATGTGGAGAAACTCCATACGACCATACAAAAGGCTCCTGACCTTTATTTTCTGGTTTGCATCTGTCTTTCCAGCACTTTGTTGTGTAAGGAGGTATTATATATATACTGTGTATGGTAATGCAGGCAGCACAGCCAACCTCAGTGTATTAAGGGTATATATCACAAGGTCAGAACTGCCAGTTGTACTAATTAGTGCAATCCTGACTAAGAACGGTTACATGACTTTATTTTTAATGAGCACAAGGATTATGGGAATTTAGAGGGAACAATAATCTATTTTTATCTGGTATTTTGTAAGCTCAGAAGATGAATCAGAAATAAGCTGCATAGTAAGACAGGCCAGAGCCATAGCTAAATTATCAAAACTGCGGGAACAAAAGCTTTCTTACTTAGAGCACTGCATGGAAATCTCCAGGTTATGACAATAACCTTGACTTGGTATCGAAAGTATGTGCTGTAGTGACAAGGTAATGTACAAGTTGGCACCCACCTAGGAAATCAGTATGACAAGATTTTTAATTTCTTTTTTTTTAACACTTCGGTGTTTCCAAGTCAGGAGGGAAAGAAAATGCATTTTGCTAACAATTATACTTTA